>JAKWAY010000005.1:600000-780000 GCA_023212995.1 Komagataella populi | reverse complement strand
TCATGAAGAACAGAAATCTTCAGCCGAGCAAAAGGGCAAATGCCCCCTTGATTTTGATTTTCAGTGTGAATACAAACCATGAAAGTGTGGCCTATCGATCCTTTACACCCTCAGACCCTGAGGCTAGAGGTGCCAGAAAAGTTACCACAGGGATAACTGGCTTGTGGCAGTCAAGCGTTCATAGCGACATTGCTTTTTGATTCTTCGATGTCGGCTCTTCCTATCATACCGAAGCAGAATTCGGTAAGCGTTGGATTGTTCACCCACTAATAGGGAACGTGAGCTGGGTTTAGACCGTCGTGAGACAGGTTAGTTTTACCCTACTGATGAGCCCCGCGGCAGTAATTGAACTTAGTACGAGAGGAACCGTTCATTCGGACATTTGGTTTTTGGGGCTGCCTGACAAAGCAGCCCCGACGCTACGTCCGTCAGATCATGGCTGAACGCCTCTAAGTCAGAATCTGTGCTGGGGTGGGGAGGAGTGTACAAGAAGGATATATTTCATAGCAGCATTCCACAATCTCCCGCCCACGACTTGACCCCGACAGGGTATTGTACGCAGAAGAGTGGCCTTGTCGTCACGATCTGCTGAGATTAAGCCCCGGTCGAGCGATTGGAATAACATCCACCGAAGGAGAGCAGCGAGCGCGGCGAGTTGCTCTCCGAAGACGAACCAACCGCGCGCGCGGCAAGCGTAGCGAGGTTGTATAGTTGGCGTAGCCATAGCAAGCCCAGCGAGCATAGCGACCACAACCGCTTAGCACCGTTTCTAGTTGTGGCCATAGTTCCCGACTTGTCATCTTGGACTTGTCCATTGCTTGGCCCGCAAGTCAACCCCGTGCGCATGACACCTTTTCTCTGCGTGAGCACTGCAGCACTGCAACTGCTCACCCGTCCGTCTTGACGAAAAGGATGCCTGCTCACCCGTCTACCACCCGTCCACCACCCGTCTACCACTCCTCCCCCTCAGGAGCGCCCCTTCGGGCCCCCCCCTTCGGGCCCCTCCTCGAGCCCTCCGTCGCACGCCCGCCGGTTCGTCTTTCACGAAAAAAAAACGACCCCTCCACCACACTTCACCTCAGGAGCGCCCCTTCGGGCCCCCCCCCCCTCGAGCCCTCCGTCGCACGCCCGCCGGTTCGTCTTTCACGAAAAAAAAAACGACCCCTCCACCACACTTCACCTCAGGAGCGCCCCTTCGGGCCCCCCCCCCCTCGAGCCCTCCGTCGCACGCCCGCCGGTTCGTCTTTCACGAAAAAAAAAACGACCCCTCCACCACACTTCACCTCAGGAGCGCCCCTTCGGGCCCCCCCCCCCTCGAGCCCTCCGTCGCACGCCCGCCGGTTCGTCTTTCACGAAAAAAAAACGACCCCTCCACCACACTTCACCTCAGGAGCGCCCCTTCGGGCCCCCCCCCCCTCGAGCCCTCCGTCGCACGCCCGCCGGTTCGTCTTTCACGAAAAAAAAACGACCCCTCCACCACACTTCACCTCAGGAGCGCCCCTTCGGGCCCCCCCCCCCCTCGAGCCCTCCGTCGCACGCCCGCCGGTTCGTCTTTCACGAAAAAAAAACGACCCCTCCACCACACTTCACCTCAGGAGCGCCCCTTCGGGCCCCCCCCCCCTCGAGCCCTCCGTCGCACGCCCGCCGGTTCGTCTTTCACGAAAAAAAAACGACCCCTCCACCACACTTCACCTCAGGAGCGCCCCTTCGGGCCCCCCCCCCCTCGAGCCCTCCGTCGCACGCCCGCCGGTTCGTCTTGTTGTTTTTTCCCACTGCCGCAGTTTTTCCTCCCGTTTTTACCGTAGTCGTTGGTCGGATAGTGTCTGAAGTGGAGACTAGTTTGGATGTCGGTTCAGTAGGTGATTGCTTTTAGATATTTTTTACTCTTGGTTGGATACAAAGTCCATTTGCGAAATTTGGAAGAAATTTCATGGATTTGTGAGCTTTTTCGTGTTTTGATATTTGCCTTACCTGAAAATGTCTGGTTATCTTTTTGGTCGCCGTTAATATTTTAGTCCAATTTACAATATTTATGAGGAGAATTTAAACATTCTTCCTAGTATTATTGTTACTCAATCTCTATATATATAATTAACAATGTGTAAGAATGATCATAATAATTAATTTTACCAGATTATCAATGTACTTAATATCTTACTTTCACAAACTGAAATTACGACCAATCCTAATATCCTTGTATTTTGAAATCTCGTTTATCTGTAGATAGGATAGTCCTAGGTTCCAACCGCATTCATATTATGCTAGTATGATTTATATCTCAATTGAAAATACCATCCTGCTGGATGATGTCTTGTCTGAGTCAAGTTGGAGTATACCGAAATTAATTGTCGTTTGCTTCAATGTAGGGAGATGTAAATATTTCACCTATCACAAACCATCTTGACGATCTATCTACTCCCCTGGCAATGATGCAGTTGTTCGGTCAATAGTTTATTTGAAATTGTGAGTGACGGCCAATTAATCCTGGTACTGGTTGGACGGATTAATCACAATGCGGGTATTAAATAGCATATCTATCAGGTAAGCTCAGCATCTTGCTAAAGCAATTTTAGGTTCCCGTCCTCTAGGAGTGCCTCGTCGTCAGTTACAACGTCTGAATCATCTCATTAGCCAGTCTAGAAGTAGTATGAGATCCTCGATATGCCCAGTATCTTCGAGTAGAAACCTCAGGGACAAAAGACGGTTGTGTACCACGTGCACATGATTCGATTTACACCTGATAATTGGCATAGGAGTATTCACGGAGATAAAGACCAATAATATGCATACATTACTGAACCATGGCGTGTAATTCGGTCTCAAATGATATGCCTTAACGCTGACCATGCGACGCACGACTCTCAACTATTGCTTCATGCATATAGTACAGTCATTGATAAAATTACTAAGCAATAACTAGAGCAGCTGCATGTAATATGAAGGTTAATTTATTCCCCCAGATTTTATTAAGAACGTTTCGCAAGTAGTCTGTAAATTCAAGAGCTTACTGTACAGGCGCTACAATGGTAACAGCAGTTCCAACAGGAATGAAAATATTTTCTAGTTGATTAGGAGATTCGGCAACACTGAACATGGAAGGTATAATACAATTACATAATAATAGAATGTTTTGGTAAGTATAACACTTGTAAGACTTCAGGCACGATAGACCATAAAAAGGATACTCACATACTACAAATTATGTTCTCGACCATCGCAACGATAGAAGACACAGTCAGTACAAGTGCGATATCCCCTCAGAATTCTAACCAACGGTTCCGTTAGGCAAATAGCCAATTTTTGATTCGTGCCACCATACTATGAGTTACCATTGCTCAGATTGAATATTAGTCCTTTGATTTGAGAGTGTAAAAAGGAACCCAAGCTGTTAGTACAGCTTTTGCTGGTTAAACCCAAGAGGCTGGTTAAACTTTCATAAACTTTACAGATTGCTACCAATCCAAAAATAATACGGAGCTTACATTATTTCCAACGAGCAAATTTTAAAAAGGAAAAATCATTTAAAAGTAAATAGAGTTAAATGAAAAACAAAAATATAAAGCGGCCATTTAAATGATTAACACGTTGACCAGTGGAAACAATGCCGCTCCAAAGAACGCTGACCATCTCAGAGTGTTTGCTCCTCCAGTTTGCAAGGAAATAGCTGAAAGTTGAGAAACAGCGACAGATTTACTGTGGGCCCAACCCCACCAGACTGGAATGACGGTTGGGTTCTAATAAAGCCTGAAGATTGGAAAACGGTTTCGAACGTACTCAATTCAACTGCTGGCCGGTAGGTATCCACAGGAACATACACTGGAACCATAGTTGTAGAGTGTGTGTCTGCAACAGTGGTTGTCTGCAAAATTTCTCCAGTTACGATAGTAGCCGGGGTGCAGCTATATGCATCACACACCTCTCTCGTAATTGTAACAGTTTTCTGGGTGACCCTGGTCAAAGCAGTGGTCTTGGTGCACTTCTTAGTACCACAACTGGTTACAGTCACAATAGTAGTAGAGATACTATCTTTGTCGACGTCGTTCCAGTAGCTGCGGGCTTGTCGTCGTGATCATCGGTGATCGAAGGGCATAACACGATGGTGCTATCTTCATAGTTGGTGGACCATGTGGTATAGGTACCAGTCCAAGTGGAGGTCCTATCGGCAGTGATGGTAGCTGATGGCACAACTACAACAGTGCTTCCATCAGAGTCTGTGGTCCTTGTAGTGTAGCTACCAGTCCAGGTGGAAGTTTTATCACCAATAACCGTGGTCGACTTGGATCCCTCCAGAGCAAAGTTGTAAACGTACCCTTGGTACTGAGACAACAAGGCGCCACTTGGTACTTTGATCTGAAAGTCTAGCAAAGCGTGCTGCGATATCGCCACAATCACAACTCGTAGAGGGTAGTACTGGTCAGCTAAGAGGTACTGTCTAGTGCTTATAGTCTGCCCCAAGTCTCTAGTGTTGTTGAATAACAAGACATGGTCGGGACTTGTTTCAGATTTTAGGAATTGAACCTCACGCTGCCCACAAACAAAATTGAATTGTAGTCAGTGTTGCTAAACGAGAAGACATACTCACCATCCACTGGAGCTTTGAAGAACCCTTCATACTTTATGGTTGCGTTAACGTATGATCCGGTATTACCCAAAGCATCTCTGTCAATGTAATAAGGCCAGTTTGAATCAGTGTCGAAGTTAATGTCGCTGACGCCTGAAGCAGTTGTCACCAGTCCCAGGTTCTCATAGCCATAGCTCAAGAAACTGATCTCAGTGACAAGCTTTTAGTTCTCAGCGGGATAGTGGAACACTTCAACATTAAAGCCGTCAAACAAAGACACTCCGTCACTGACTCCCGAACTAGGAACTTGTGTCTGAACAATGTTCGTAGCAGTTTCAGTATCAGAAGGGATAAGTTCGATAACAACAGTGCCACTTAACATCTCCGGTGGCCGTAGTGTACGAAGTTTTAGAACCGGTCCATGTACTAGTGGATTTGTACCAGAGTGGAACTATTTCGTAGTCGGCTTCGTAGCAGTAGAAAGTGTACTGGAAGCATCCATGTAAGCTTTATTCTATGATGTCCAAAAATGTTTTGGGGCGGTGGCCGCGTATTGATAGGCACATATATAAGTAGGCAATGAGGAGGTTTTTAAGTTATTGTTATCAATGTACCACCTTGTGTATAGAGAGGAATTGCTGGAAGCACGATATGATCTTACAACATTGTTACTGGGATTAGTACCCAAGTATCCTGTCACTCCGTCTTCACTTGATGCCGATACAAAACCATCATCGTCTGGTGCTAGGTATGTGCTTGAACTTGTACCTGATTTTGGGGTCAGCACTTCCCCGTTAGTATCGAGCTCAAGATCTGTATATGTCCATGTGCCGCTGGGGTTGATTATATTGTCTGCATCCCATGGGGGCACAAGTACTCTTTACTTGAACTCTCCAATAATGCTGGAAGGAGTAGGAATCTGTTCGATCACAATTCCATCAGAGTTTGTAGTCCATGTAGTGTGAGTATTACTCTATACAGAAGTCGTGTCTGCCGATGGAGTAGGAATCTGTTCAATCACGTATCCGTCCGTATCAGTGGTCCAAGTGCTATAGGCACCCGTCCATGTAGACGTTTCATCAGGGTCTGGAGTTGGGATTTGCAGGATTACGGTTCCGTCTGATGCAGTGGTTTGTCTGGTGCTGGAACCAGTCCAGAAGTCGGTGGTATCTGGTGGTGGTGGTGGTGCTGCAACGGAAGCCACGTAGACTTGACCTGCTTCGCACCCAACTATGCCTTCCGTCGCCCCTACCTATATATAAATTCCATAAGCAGCCGTTCTAGAGCCCACACTTATGAAACACAGTTGAAAAGGCTCGTCGTCATCTAAAAATGCCGCCATGAGTTCTCCATTCTCAATATCCAACCTCACTGAATTCGTATATCCTTGTTAATAGACCCTATCTGGCATTACAACCGTAAGCCAGGTTGCCCTGTTTATTTCTTGGTAGCTCGAATCAATATAGCCAACATATTCGCCTGTATCTTGGTTGTAAGCGTTCATTTGGCCATTATTATCCGGAAGGCTAAAGACAACCCGAATATCTTTTTCAGCAAGAATAGACTTTTCTTCATCAAATCTTACAGTCAACCAACCAAAAGCTTATGATCTAAGTGTGTAGTCAGCATAGTTGCCACTCAACTGTGTATTTGAAACAGGTGTCCTTACATTGATAAACAGCTGAACATATTCATCATCTCCCAAAACAATAGAAACATAATTTGGTAAAATGATACGATAAACAAAGTTTAATAACGTTCTTCCTTAATTTTTAGTAGTTAACTGGCTTCTTTGAAGCTTTCAAAATCAATTACTTTATAAAACGCCATTTTTGGGCGTGCTGTTTCCGTGCTTTTAAACTTCGGCGTTTCCCGTAACTATTGAGGGGTAGAAAAAAAAAGCAATAAGAGTAGTAATTCCACGGGAAACTACTTCCATGACCGATTCAATAAGACTTTTGTATATTAAAAATCAAGCATGCAGTCTTCTCTGCTTGCATGTGTGCGCAGGAGTTAATTCTTGGGATTTGGCAGACTAACAACTTGATTCTTTTGGTAAGTCTTCTATTTCTACTGTTTTTGCAGCCAGCATACTTAAGCATAATTTTAGCCTATCCAAAGCATGTTATGTACCAATCATCTGACGTGAAGTATCTATAATGGTCAACCGTTTTTATTGATCTAGGTAACAACGAAAATAGGACTCACGATGTACATTAACAGTCAAGAACTAGCTAGTTGGAAAACTGACTATCCCAGGATGAAGTAAGGCAGTTTATCTGATCTCTAATAGAGTAGATATTTAGTACCACTGCTACATTTTTACGTGTCTTTGGTCGTTGTACAAAAGTCATAATCGGGGACTAACCATTTCCAACTGAGCCAAACACCTTAGGTGGTCTGAACTATTGAACGTGCGTATTGAATTACGTAGTTACATTTCCAGTATTTCAATACAATGCTGATTAATTCTACAGTCTTGGATGAAGATGAGGCTAGAATTATTTTATGTACTTACATCTGCAAAACAGCAGCAACACTCTATTTAAATGGTTAATGTAAGTTTTGGTGAACCTTTTCTACATTCTTGATTATTGGAGTTTTTGTTACCCTTATAGTTTAACTTCCAATGATTTATTCAGAGCAAAGAGCGATCAAGGTATTATAATACTCAATTTTTTTACAGTGCTGTTTATCATTGTTTCCTTTATAAAAAAAAAATTATGGCTGTAACCACTTTTGGGCATAGACAAAGCAGACGATTAATACTAGAATATAAAGAAGAATTGGCATTGTGCATATCCCTAAATTAATACTGTGTTATATTATGTCCCGCAATGCACCCTTTGCAGTATGTTTCATAAAAAGAAACGTTCATATGCTTTGCCGCTAACAAAACACTTCCTGAAAGTTTGATCAATAGTGTGTAATGTGGTCAAAAATATGAACACTTTATGTTCTTTTAAAGCTGTATCCAATTTCAATATCTCAAAAACGTATACTTTTATAGCTTGGAAGATTGTGTTGTAATTAGCTCTTTCACTGGTTACATGAATACTTAAAAGTGTGAACTAATCCGAAACTGGCGTTATGCCAAGAATAGCTTCGTATACTTATTTGATTCCGCAGTACTATATGGTATATATCAACATTGGTGCAATTAATCTGAAATAAACCAAGACTGATTGCGGAATTTACACTCGCATTTTTTTTTGTCTAGTTTTAATTTGCATGGATAATGCAGATGGAAAGGTTTCTAGGGTTTTCGTTTTCGTACAATAGGCGAGTATTTAAGCTGACTAAAATATCACTCTCAACAGAATAAACAAGTTAAGAATTGCTCTTTCAAACTATGAATGTTTCGTTAGTCGATTAAGATGTGGTGAACGAACATACTTATAGTTGCCATGGCGAATGATGATTTTCAACACGCAAGTACTTACCATGAGGAAAGGTGAAAAACGCGGGATGCATAGCATCAAATAGAGATCTAAGACTCACCTTGCAGGATAATTGAATGCATGTGATCTATGTAGTTTTTATCCTATACTACCTTTGCTCGAAATCAAAATTCCTGCCAATCCTGTTTCATTTCCCCATATACATCCTTTGTTAACTCTCACTACTGAGCGACTCCAGGTCTATATCACTAGAGCATAAACAACAACAGCTCAAAAACCACAGACCGAGCATCTTGCGGATACTCTTATATTTCAATCAGAATTCTGATCATTCTGTGGCACTGCAACGTAGTAACTTTGTAGGGCGCGCTGCAAAGCTGATCCCAGTTCTGACCATTCCATAATTCTGACGTTCTTATTGAATACTCGAGGTCTCCGCACCTTATAAGACATAATACGATGGACTAGATCCGAGAATTTATCCTCTTTTTGTGCTGGTTCCATTTGGCCAATCTGGAAATTCTTAGGCGAGGATAAAGAATATTTGGACCAAAATGGTACTAAGTTTGATCTTATACGGGCTCTTTCATTTCTTTTTTGCTGACAATTTGAAATTGAATGATTTCCTACTAACAGCTCTATTATTTTTATGACTTCGACCCTGGTAATGTAATACTGGTGTTCACCGGAGGAGCCAGGCAACCTATAGCCGCCACCAGTTGGACCTGATAGCTTGCTAGCATGAAGTTGTTTCTGTGATGGACATTTATGGTTATCGTGTTCCCCACTATACTTGCTTTCATCAATAGGCCATCGTAAACATGACACCTCCAGCACATCCACTTCAGGTTCAGGTGAAGGAGTTGTTTTAAGATTCTCTGTGGCAGATCCAACTATAGAGAAAGAAGCCACTATTTCATTGAACTCCCGTTTTCTCTCTATTCGGATAATCCTTCTACTATCTTTAATCTCCTCCACGTTCCACCGTGGTGCGCACAATTCCTTATAGGTAACGTTTTCTAGTCTCAGGCGAACGCTGACGTACTTTTTGGGAAGTAACCGCTTGCTAGGAGGTCTGTCGTAGGTTCCGCCACATCTATATCCACGAACCAGCGGGAATTTAGAACTATTAACGAACATCGACGCTGATTCATCAATGGCATGGGAAGAGTTGAATTCGAAGAGACTGTTTTGTTGCCTAACTATGTTCTTTCTTTTGAATTTTACCACAGTGTCTAATGAGATCGTAAAAGACGCCATGGTGGGATAGTTTAATAGGGACTGTGTAGACAATGCTGATGTTGCCTCCCCAGAATTCGTTCCGCATAGAAATCCCTCTTGATCCATTGTAGATTCCACAGATGAATTGTTTCTCGGGGAGGCACTAGTGATACGGAAAGACGTGTTAACATCCATAAACGAGTGAAGGGAGCTTGCTTGTGGAATATCAGAATATACGAGTATGGAAGACTCTGAGTTGAATATATTCTCCGGGTGCATATCAGATAATAAATCAAGTTGTTGCTGCTCCTGTGTTTCAGTAAATGTATGGCAATGGAGCTGACTATTATTTTGGTGCAGTTCGTGTTTTGCGTATTGTGGGAATTCAAGATCCCCGGTCATGGGAAGAGATACTATAGTACTATCTGATGCTAAAAAGTTTTCAGGCGAATAGTTTTCGCAAGAGTGGTATCTCAGGCAGGCTTTATTTCCAAGTGTGGTCGGATTCTCAGTAAATGGAGAATTTGGAGGTGTCCAATAAAATTGCATGGATGAGGCGAGCGATACTTGTATCTTAAAGATTGCACGGAAGAAGAGACCAACCTTTGCGCTATGCAAGTCGCTTCTAGTCGTATGAGTACCTAAACAAATATGCACTTATCTAAGATTAGTCTGGGTTTTTATAGAAAAGAAACTAAGTTATAAAAGTCCAGGCATACAACGTACTCGTATTGATCCTCAATTCACCAGAAATAGAAGCATGTAGAAATATGCAATCCAAATAAGATTAGATATTATGCATGCACAAACTTAGGCAAAATTTTCTCTCCACATGACAACATCTTGTATACAGATTGAGTAATTGGTTAGGCACAAAAATAAATCCGCGAGAGATATGCAATGCATTACTTTTTCACGCAGCAGGAAGCTATCACGCGTTAACATGAGATCTCTTTTCAGGATTTTTCTTCTTTACCATTAACAGTAATATATGCTACTAAATCATAAAAAAAGGACAGCTGTCGCTCAGAATTTGCTGGATAAAACAACTGCTACTTAGATAAACCATAGACAGCATTATGAAATATTACAATTGATCTTTTTTTTTTAAGAAAAATATGCTGCAAGAGGTTATTAATTCACTATTTTGGCGCAGCATTTTTTTTGCATATTCACACTGCATGCTGCATCAAAACTCACGTTAACATTTGTGTGTCTCTTTTGGCCTATTCATAGCAGGTTACAAACTTGGTTTGATATTTGAGCAAAAAATACCTTGGGTACTAACACCCTATGCTTAACGCCAGGATCTCAGTTTCAGGAAATGGTTTTTTTGCAACACATTTTGATTCACCTATCGTAAGGATGGGTCTAGCCTGCTGGGTGCTGGATTTCTAGACTTTACTGATGTCCTTTTCGTTGCCTGATATGACAAGCGCCAAAGATTGGCTCTCACTATATGACAACATGACCTAAAGTTGATAAATCCAAGAAGAGCTTTCATGTCTGTATACCGAAATGGATGTGAAATTGTAACCACCTTATACAGGATTCCTACAGTGTAGTCTATCTCCGAATATCATACAAATAAACAAGAATTCTCATGCTGCATTATTGTTGAACTGTTCCAAAATCCCAATCTTTACGGGTAGTTGAATTCTCCCCATGCTGATATATACCTACTATGCACGAAATTATGATCTTCTCTTTTGTTTGGTTTTCTAAATCGACAGTTGCAGCCAATAAGCTTGAAAACGTTGTCATACTGGTGGTCTGAAGAGAAATTTAGTCATGATGATATTGCTTTCTACAGTGACCATCGCATAAGAAAGTTTTCTTTAAATTACTAATCAAAATATCTATTCTTGAATACTTAGGCAACAAATCTGAGTTTCTGTTGGCATTATTTGCAAGAAAAGGCTGTTAACATCCACTAAAGGGTGAATAAAACTTTTCTGTGAGTTAGTATAAATATGCTAGTATGGCAGACGCTGACTTGAAAATGTCTTTCCAATTGATTTCTTACAATGGATCCAGTGGTCGCTTTATTTGTCTTAGACCGAGTTTCTAATTTTCTGATTCTATATTTTTTCAGTGTTTATAATATAGGGATGGTAGCATTAAACCGCCCAGCTCAATGGTCTATAAATCGGGGGCTGCCCGGCCTCATCTGGTACAAAAGTTATTGGAGACTTCACATTGAAAGTGGTTGTGCCCCCATTCAATCTAAATAATCTAATAAATGTCGACCTCTCATGAGCATTTGCTAGCCTTCTTTTACTGCTGGTGGAATCCCATTTCTTTGATTGTCTTCTCAACTGAATTGACGTTAGATTCAGCGGTTTCCTGAATGTCTTAGCGCCGCTATATCTCAACAAGATTAGAATTGAAGAATTACCGTGGTATGTCACTGACTTTCTGCCTCAAATTAGCTTACAGTAACAGCGTATAGTTTCTTAAATTTGAGGCTTTGTTCTCTTATGTTATGACCCTTTGCTAGCCTTTTTGATCCACCAAAAGGGGCTGTTGTACGAAGGTTCATATACGTCTTAGCGTTTCATTTCAAACTTTCCCATAAAAATAGCAATCACTGAACAATTTCCGCAAATAATGACCGTGTCATTGTAAAAAAAAGATACCCTTAATGATTCATTTATCGAGTTTTCATAGAACTGCGGTAGGTAGTACTTGAGGAAGAAAAGGTGTTCCCCTAGGCCTAACGTGTGACTGAAAGGGAGCATCGCAATGAATCTTCAATGGTAGCTCATCAGAAGGATAATATAATTGCCCTCGAAGGGTTTGACAATATTGATTTAGATGATGAAATTCAAACTATTCAGTTTTCTATCTCAAAAAAGAAAAACACAACGCTTGGTTCTATTCAGTATCTATTGCTGTAATGCAAATAAATGACAGTAGAATGCGATAACTGAATATCTGGAACTTTGACGATTAAGAGTTGCTGATGTTGTTAAATATACTTTGAGGCTTGTATTCAGTTTTCTCAAAGGCCAAACCGCTGCCTTTATCTTTTCATATCGAATTTATGGGCGTCGAATTACCACAACTTCAAATGTTCTTGTCAAAACTGTTGTGCTATACTCTGTGAGACACCTAAAATAGATTCGACTGTTGTCCCCAAAACGTCAAATGTAGGCTTAAACTGAAGAGCTAAACTACATTGCTCAGATGTTAAATTATCTTGGGACAAACCTACTCCATACACTTGAGCCATGTCAAGTACCAACTAAGAAGATCCATCTGCATTGGATAGTGGATGGGAAACCCTTATTCTCAGAGCCACTGCACCACACAAACAAAATGGGCGTGCTGAGCTATAAATAAAGGGTACCAACCAACTCCTTTTAATGTCGGATCGATCGGAGGACTAGCTCATTTTCGCCTCCTCGTAAGTCATTGATTAGAGGACGACTAGTGGAGCAAAAGTCTCCTGAGCATATAGCACACGCAGCTAAAAATAAGTCCGATTTCAGAACCTAGACGGTTTATTTTCCACACTAGCAGAGTCCTTTAATTTCAAGCGGCCTGTTACATGCGAATAGTAGTTTTTAGGCTAGCCCCGGCTGGCTTTTTTTTTAGTTTTACCTACAGGAATACCTGATTCGTAGAACCATACTACAGCTGAGGAAATTGAGTAAGGTGACAGTGTATCAGTGAACCGGGTTTTTTCATCGGTGAAAGAAATGAAAAAAAAGACTCTACAACGCTCTTATCAGCACATTGAATCAAATTTTTGGTTGTAATTTTAATAGAGCCAAGACCGATTGCATTCGAGACATTCTCGTTTTGACTTTTCTCGAAGGTAAAAACTCGCGTATCGGCTTCGACTTGAAACGTGAGCAGCTTTCAATCCGTTGATTTTGTTGATATCATGAAAAAGACTTGTTACTGTGTACAGGCTCTGAATGCAGAGAGCAAGAATAGTTAATGAAATCAATAACAACACTGAGTATGTTAAGTGGGCTTATATGGTCATTAACTGGATCTTCAGCTAGCTAAATAGGTCCAGATCGACAATACTGTGTTTTTTTAGATCTGTACGATTTCCACTTGAAATAACAAGATCTTTCGAAATGAATTATCTGAAGAAATGGATTCAGTCTCTGTTTAAACTTGACACATCTTTATGCTTGGACTAAGTGAGCCGGAGAGTGCAGTGGTTTTGTCGCTATCTTTTGAAAAGGAATTGGCTGTTGATACTCTGAACACTCATCAAGCTATCATCGTTGGACCTTAGTTAATTGTTGATTATCAGCTTCTTAATGCATCTTACAAAGGTCGTCTACCAGTCCACATATAGCAGAGTGTGTCTCTCCAACTTTGTGAATAGCACGCCTGAATCAAAGATGCAGCAAAAGAAAAGGAACAAAGTTATCAAACCTTGCTAGTGACTTCTCATCTCTGCGAAATATATGTTTTGGGTAAACTCGTACTGAAATGCTTTTTCACAATGCTGTTAACATCAAGCTAGAGAAAAAAACTATTTTTATTCTCCCCATAAACAATTCACGAAGATAAGCTGAAATCTCCATTAATGAGGTGGTAATACGGCTACAAGATTCAAACAATTTTCAACAAATGTCAATGAAGTGTTGATTACTTTTGGATCCCTTTATAGATATCTGGAAGTGTTCGACGACGTATGATTGAAAGGTCTGAAGTGGCTCATGATAAAGCTGTATAGCTAAGCGCGTTCAACGTAGTATCTCTTGGTGAAACTAAGTGAGACTGTAAGAAGTGTCACGGAACGTAGATATAGCACAGGAACAAGTCAAAAGACAAACCGGTGCCAGCCGCTGGCACTGGTTTTTTTTGCTGGGCTAAGCTGCTTTCAAGATGTGGTCATTCAATTTGAGTCGAGGAAATTTTGAAACATAGGTTGAACAGAAGATTGCATTTGTTGAAGGCCCGAAAAGTCCCTTGCGTGCAAACTTAATTGTTTCAAGTCGAAAAAAAAAAAGCAGAGCATAAGAAAAGTCAACCTGTCGCATCAAGCCACAAGTTGGCGCAAGTCCTGATATATCGGACTTATTAGTATCAGTCATTCCCCTGGCAAGACTTTCAATTAAGCCGTGAAACTTCAACTTGGAATAATGTGAATACGGCAATTTTTGGAAGATCTTTGAATAGGCTATACTGACTTGGAAGTATAATAAGTATTGGAGACTGTTACTTTTAGAAAACGGAGCAGCTTCACTTGAATATCTTACACCGGCTATCTAGATAGCCCCCAAACTGAACTTCTAAATGTGAGCTCACAAAAGCTCCTGTGTAACATCATAATGACGAAATTGCCTCAAAACTTTGCAGATAAACCAGCCGACCAACTTTTTAGGTACATTAATTTTTGATTAAGGGCGCAGGACTCATCGCCGACTTGGGCGTACCTACATAGGTTCTGAATCACATGTTTTTTTCTTTTTTTTCTTTTTTTTCTTTTTATCCTGTTTAGTCCACTTAACTTTAAGTTGCCAATCTGGACGAGCTACCTGTATCTTAAACAAAATCAAGATGATTAAAATGAAGTAATAGACCTTACTTTCTGTCGAAATACTGTATATGTGATCAAACTTGCACTCACTTTATAGATTGTGTTCTTTCTACTGAACAGAAATGTTCCCTCTTGATTTAATCTGTTCTTCAATGTAGAGTTTGAGGTACAAGAATTTTTTTGAGCAAGCTACGGAACGTTTTTTGGAAACAAAAAGAAAAGTAATGCATTATGGTAACTGTTTTCTGGACATTGAATAACAGATGAATCACTTGCTTTAACTATCTCGGAATTATCAAGTTTTTCGTTAACTATTTCCAAATCATTACATGCACAATACAATGAGTATGTTCAATGACAAATATTGCACGCAGTCGAAAGCCTGGAAAGGCCAAGTACCTCCATTAAAGTATGACAACTGTCAAACAATACATCAATATGCATGAAAAACTTGCGTAAAAGTTCAATTTACTGCTCTCGCGCATCACTGGATTGCATCGTACCGAGATCTGTTGGAACAGATGATCCGACCACTTTGTTAGCTAATATCTTCCCACGAGCAATTAAAACTAGTAGCCTGATGGGCAGGGAAACCCACAATATTATTAGCCAATATCATTGGCCAATAACAGGGTTTCAAACAATACAGTATATAAGTAAGGGCGGGAGTTAGTCATTGCACCCAAATCAAAAGATGGGAGTCTGGAGAAATTGGGTAGGCTATCCTGGTCAAAGAAATAAAGTTTCGCACAATGTGAAGACGGTAATGCACCAAGACTTTAACTCTTTAGATGAAAATAAAAATCCTGACCTTTTTATCGAAGCACAAGATGAAGTTGGTTTCAATGGCCGCAGGAAGACAGGCTTTGATAGAGCCCTTGATTACTTGGTCTGGGCCATGGGTTCAAAAGCGGCATTTTTTCTCATGTGGATAATTCTTGTTGTATGGATCATCGTTGGTATTATCTTTCATGCTCCATTCAACTGGCAAGTCATTATGCAAGATGTTCAATCCATTCAGACATATATATGGGATACCTTTCTAATGAGACAACAGTTGGTGCATTCATTACATCAAAACTTGGTTTGGGCTGAGTTCGAATCACGAACAGCTACATTTCGCAGGCTTTTGCCCGCTGTTGACATTGAAAAATCATCGTCATTTGTTGAGGAGACCAAATCCGAGCGTTCCTCCAATGAAATATCTGTTGATCTTCCAACTGAAGACTGGTTTGATAGGATGTCATCTTGGCTAACTGATTTTGTGGGTTCTCTCACAGCTGTTGTCATATATTGGTCTGGTATTATAATTTGGATAGGATGTGGAGCAATTTCTTCAAATGCTCAAAATGATCCTCCGTTTACAGGTGTAACTACAGGATCCAATCCTCAAAAAAAGTCATTTAGTGACACGTGGCAAATGTATATCAACACTGCTGTTGCTGTCCACCTGCTTATTACGTCAGTGTTTCTACAAAACGTCCGAGAGAGGCATGATCAGTTTGTCAGACACATGCTTGATCAGATACTTCATCTCGACTACGCTATTGAATCAAAACTTCGCAGTTTGAACGATGATCTTGAACCGAACAAAAAGCAAGTTCTTGAACCCGAGAAGCGAAATAAAGTTCTTCATGTGATAGATTGGTATTCTGACATTATCGGTACCGGAATTGGTGGAATAATCGCTGTTACAGTCATTGTAGTTTGGATAATCATCGGAAATCCAATGGGTTGGAGTGATAACTGGTGGCTTATCATTGGAACTTACACCGGTCTAGTCGGGTTTGCTGACGGTTTCGTTCTTCGTAACGTCTATAACCGAATAGTTGTAAGGGATCAATCAATTTACGAAAAATGTAAGGAGAAAGAGAGAACTTTGTTTGAGGAAATCAGGCTACCGTGGCCGGAAAGTGCACCTGAGCCAAAAGAGACAATCTCCTATAGAATATCCGCATTTATAAACGATAAATGCTCAAGCCCGAGTGCTGTAGGTGTGTCGATACTGATTATTGTGGGTTTGATAGCATGCGCTTGTGGTCTTCGATGGGACACAACAGCTCAATTGATTTGTAATACTCCGACCATGATTATTGAGGGATTCTTTCTTATCATACTCCTTCAAGCCCATAAATGGGCGGATGTGAAAACACGAAGTGAAACCTCAGCTCTCTGCATGCGCCGTTGTGCCTTAAGTTCATTCGTCCAAAGTTTGTAAAGTGAGCCTAGCATGAAGGGTTTGATGCAAGGAAGTGATAAGGCAAAAATCTTAACTTAAAATTCTCCAACTCCTTCTTTGATTATAATGAATGGTCATCGTATGTAGTTCAGAGGCCAAACGTACTAATGTGTGTAGTTTGAAGGTCATACATACTACTTTTTTAACATGTGTACAGTCGGAAATACATAAATAATTCAAAAAAAAAGTAATTATTCACTTCCAAACACAATTAACATTCACTACTACGTGGAGATGAAAGTGAAATCTTATATCACTCTTCTGGTGGAACGCTGAGCTTTATCTCATGCGATGATACTAACGCTTCAGTGTTAGCATCCCGTGCTTCAAACAACAAAGGAGTCTCAGTGTTTTGGGAACTTTTGTCAACTCGCAAATAAGTGTTGTCAGTTTGTGCTGTCAGATCTTGTACCGTCCTCTTAAGTAACATATCCATAGAGTGACATAGTTAATTCTGCTGTGGAACTGGTTTGAAATACACAGTAGAACTTGAATGTTGGGTGGGCGTATACCCCCTTAGTAGGATACTTGACAGCGCATTGAGTGGAACACTACTCCTTTAATTTGCATCACCCAATCCAACTATCCACAAAATATTGGGTCCCACCAATCTTTCACTGGAGGTTAGTGAAAACCAAAACTAGCTCATTAACTATGGAGTAATCTTTATGATGTGCATAATCTCCAGAGTCAGAATCAGAATTTGCAACACTCACAAAGTTTGTCGTTCATAAATCAAACGAATTAAGTAAGAAAGGTAACTAACTCCTGGAGCACCTTATTTAGATAGACGACCTAGAGGGTTACGACAAGACTGCCTAGGCCATCTTTAAACCTGAGCCTACCTGTCTCCCTTTAATGAATAGTGAGCACTCATGTTCAGTTGGAAGGCATTAGAGACGACTGGATTCATAATGGGGTAAAGCAACATGCCACGTACGTACTGCCATGTCTTAAAGTTAATTCGATGCTCATACTTCAACAGTCAGTTAAAAGTGGACTTACAAGGCATATTTTTAATAACTCCCAACTGGGTGTTTTATTTCTACAGATGACCCTGCCTTAGACACCAATGCTTAGAGCAACCGAAATGTCCTACAGCGTACCACGTTTACAATAGTGAAAGGAAAATTCTGGGGTGGACCACGCTAGTATGGTTGGACAGAATATGTTTAAATCTAAGCAGATATCATTGTGTTCTCCCGTGACAATTTAATTGTTATTTGCTCACTCCTGGTCCAGCCAGGAATCAGGACTACAATCGGTAAATAAACAAGCTCTAAAAGCTACCTAATATAATAACAACCTAAAGAAATACCTATGCTTTGAACCTTAAGTTATTTCTTTTGTTACCGTCATGTTGTGTAATGTCTGAAT
Organism: Komagataella populi; assembly: GCA_023212995.1. Classification (NCBI taxonomy): domain Eukaryota; kingdom Fungi; phylum Ascomycota; class Pichiomycetes; order Pichiales; family Pichiaceae; genus Komagataella; species Komagataella populi. The sequence goes on along the minus strand of JAKWAY010000005.1, from coordinate 761,689 downwards.
ACTGTTTCTGTTCTTCCTTGTTAAGTTTACCCGAGCACGCACCTTCTGTTTGTACTATAATGATAGTAGAACCCAGCCAAAATACAGAGGGCAGCTGACATCGGAGCAAAATAAATTCAATAGAAGCAAACAACGAATTTTTGTTAAACACTAGTTCTCACTGATGGAAGGCAAATTGTATTCTAGACTGGATCTCATCCCCTATAACCGTTCATGAGCGCAACCACTTTCTTGAAAACTGCTTTTATGCTTACAGTTATTGCAACTTATTCTCAAAATGACTCAAGATTGCTTTCCATGCTGGTAACCAATCTTTGTTGAATAATGATCTGTTGTAAAATATGATGCTAGTACTTGGTATTTAGTTATAGAACGAGCATGCTATCAATGGTTCAACGGATGGCATTGAAAAAACCACTATCATGGTTTTTTTTACTTTTCATTGTATATTTTACTTGTTTTTAGAGGCTCTCAAGTTTAAGATCTGAATCCAAATTGCAAGATTCAAAGCAGCCGTCAATGCAGGATTCCCATAACAACGGAAATCAATAAGTGATATAAATATAAATGTCTAATCCTATACCAGAAGAATCTCACAGACCATTTATTTCTTTTTTTTTGCTTCTTTTTGCCCTTTCTGAGCAGGGTACAACTCAGATACGTTCTCAGGCATTGCTTCATCGATGATGATACTCTTAAGCTCATCGAGCTGTACAAGATTATGGTCAAAAACACGTATGTACATTTCATGACCGTCATTCCCCACCAAAGGAGAAAGGTGACCCGACAGACAGTTAAAAACGAAGAAACATAGTGCGAAACAATAAATTATGAACCAACGCTTCTATAATACTGCTACCTTTCTCAGCCATTAAAATTCTTTTAGTCGTGCTCTGGGCATGCTAACTGATAAAAACACCATTCGATTCCTTAAGGTTGAAACCTTTTTATCATTTATCTACTAGGTGCTAAATTTTCCAGTATTCGCGGAATTGTGACTCAGTCCTTGAAATTTTAGTCAACATAAGCAAGCTTCTTGGGTGGCCAGTTATAAAAACTCTATATGCAGATGGTATTCCACACATGAACCAATTGAGCCTGGGATAGTAACCTGCTTCTTCAATCAGTTTTATGTTTTATTTAAACTGCCGCTCTTGTCTATTGTAGTAGATTATTAAAGTGTGATCGCTAAAACGGTTCTTCCTCTGATGCACAAACTGCACTGTAATATTTGCCATGCATATGGTGCATATTGATGATGATCATCTCATGTCCATGCACAATGTACGATGAACAGTAAGAACGGTACCAATAACACATCCCAACATCAACAGTGATTGTCAGGTAGGGCAATATTCGCGATTTTAGTCCGCCGATTTGTTTTAGAACTTCTATTAGGGAGCAGCAGGTAACGCTATTTTAGTTCCAGTTGTTACAACTCTCGATATGGATTCAAAAATAGGTATTAAATTCCAGGCATATCACAAACAATGAATAATAAAAAGAGAGTCTAGCTATTAATTGGAAACCACCTCGAGTAGAATCACTGCCGATACAAAGGAGGCTTCAGAGTGCTTGCTTCACTTAGTTTCTAAAGAAACCATGAGAACATTGAGACATACTGACAGGTGTGCTGTGTGCATCCAACTCGGAAACAACGCTGCTTCAGACTTTCTCGCCAGAATGGAGTGATTGTTGGGGTGTTTCAGTGGTTGCAACGCTAGCAAAGTCGCATCCCGTTGCCTGCGATACCAGCTTCGAGCACCCCATCTAATTTCCATGAGCATCTATACGAGTGTATGTGGAACATCAGCTGTGAGGGTGTATTTGCAACCGTGGTTTTCTGCGGCAATCCTCAGTTACAATTGTAGCTGTGTGGCTACAGCCATCAATCATCTCTCTCGTAATTGTAACAGTCGAACGTTTGGACACCTGGTACAATGGGCTAGCTTTTACTATAAGTATTGAAGAAATTCATTTTATTAATACTCTTTGTCTTCAAGTAATCCTGGCAGCTAGCGGAATATCGTAGATGGACAACCTTACTGTGCTTGTTCCTTCCTATAAGAGCTATCGCGGCATTTAAGGAGTAAAAAGCATCGACGTGCTAAGTTTCGCCTAATTGTTACATGGAGAGAATACGGTCAATATTTTCCAAAGCCAAGCACTATGATTGGTAAAACCCTAAAAAGTCAAATGGTCACGCAATTAGTCTACTTGAAATAAAATTTTAGCATGAAAGATACACACTAGATAGAAAATTAGCATTAATAAGATAATGCAATAAACGTAAGAAGAATAACGTTAAAATGACAAAGTTTAAAGGAGCAGCATTCCAATTAGACCACCAATCACACTCAGCAGAGAGTGTACTGGTATAATGGAGCGAGAACCTCCGTTAAGATCTGAAACCTGGTAGACAGTGGAAAGTGAACTATGATATGTCAAGCTGGATGCTCCGGTTTGAGAGCTTACAACAAGATGTGTTGTTGAGACGCTACTATGCCCGCTAGAGCTGCTTCTGAAAGGAGAGCTCTGGACAGATTGAGACGAGTCAGTTGTTGTTCTTGTGATGTCATCCGTGTTGACGTCTGTATTGATCTTTGAGTTCACAACTGTGCTGTAGCTATGGCTATTTGCTGGTGGGATATTATTATTTCCACTGGTTTCAATGGCAACATACCTGCTATCTGTTTTAGATATGGTATTGGAGGTGCCTTGAGGTTGAGAGATGATGACGGTCACGTACTCATATGGATTTTCAGGGGTGATGGTAGCAGATTCAGTTACGGTACAAGCAGAGCACGGCACTAGTTTAGTAATTGTTTGAGAATTTGTCTTTGCGCTGGTAAGAAGCACGCTTGAAGTGTTGAAGTAACCCGTCGGTGTTTGAATTATCACGGTTCCTGGCTCAGTGCCAGTTGGGGGAATGGTGTAAGTCATAAGTACCGGTCCATGGCTGAGTGGTAGACAAGTATGTCTCAGGAATCTCGACGATAACAGTTCCTGGCTCAGTGCCAGTTGGGGGAATGGTGTAAGTAGTCTCGTAGGTACCAGTCCAAGGCTGAGTGGTAGACACGTATGTCTCAGGAATCTCGACAATCACAGTTCCTTCTAACCCTGTTGGAGTTATTGTTCTTGTTGTTTCGTACGTACCAGTCCAGGGTGCGGTATACGTTGTCCAATCTATTGATTTTGTAACTGTTGTCTCCTGGCAGGAACTTTGGTCAAGTGAGCCAAACTGATAGATATAATTTTCGAAGTCATCCAATACTGTTCCGTCTGGAAGGGTTAGCTTGAAATCGAAGAGTGCACGCTGCCGAGCATTAACAAAGACTATTCTCACAGGGTAATACTTTCCTGCCTCCATGTATTGGGAGGCTGAAATTACTTCGGAGTTTTGTTCATTGGCTGGTTTGATAGTAAAGAGGGAATAGTCATTTGCTGCATCATCCAACGGAATTGTATCTGTATCACAGCATCGAAAAGCGGTTTCTTTACCAAAGAATAGCATTGAACTATCATCGATATTGCTCAATTTTAATGTATGGTCTCCAGAAATATCAGCTTTGAAAAATCCTTTCAATTCTAAAACCATATTATAATAGTTGACGTTACTAACCCCATAGACGGTTGCAACCGAGGAATCTGGATTCCAGATGTTAAATCCAGGGACGGTAACACCTGTCATTCTATTCAGAACGGTACGCCCCAAATACCCGGTACTCATGAAATTTGGATCCCGTATTTGGTCAAGATCATTAGCGCTGTACTCAAAAATAGTGGCATCGAATCCGTCTTGAGCGTCGTCAGAAGTAATGTCGCAGCCATAGGCAGTGTCAGTGCTACCACCATTTCCACTACCATCGTCATCTGCTGCAATAATAGAAGGGATCTGTAAAAGAAATAAAAGTGGTACCGAAAACTTCATACTTCCGAAAAGATGACAATGCAGAAGGTTAATAGAACTGAAAAAAAAATGCAGTGTTGAGGCGATATGAGTACACAGGATTAGTGCACCGAGATGAGAGATGCAATTTACCAATTGGGTGATTTGTCATATGCAAGCTGCAGCAATTTTCCAATAGAAATTCATATTGAAATACAAACAACTGGATTTTTATTTTCTCTGTTAATTTTGACTACGTTTTCAGTTTCAAAATCACTACCAGACTGTATTCATTGATTTCGCTTCTCAGCTCCAGAAGCGTCGGGAAATCACTTATGACTCTGTAGGTTCTAGTATACGACCATTTGAACCCGCTTTCTTCTTTTTAGTTGTCTAGATTTGTGTATATTTTTCTTTTCTTCTTTCGTAGACTTAGTTCAAGATGGAGGTTCAGTTTGCTTGTAAGGTACCGCAGTACATATACCTGCATATATTGAAGGAGCTTACGAACCGAAATGGACACACAAGATGCTCTACCATGTTATTCTATTGGCCATTCGGCTTCGACATAGTTTTAAGCTTATCTTTATACCCCGAAAGGGTAATAGGGCAGAATCAACCAGCTGTATTAGCTGATGTTAATTTGTAGGCTGATATACATACGTTGACGTACAAACAAAGAAACATCATGTGCAATATGCTCAATTTAAGAAGAGAAAACCAGTTATACATTTCTCGGATTGAAATAGACAAATCCTAACTTAGCAGGTATTAGGGATTGGCAGCCAAGATCCTTGTACAAAGAGTTACAAATAAAGTAGCGTATTAGCAAATTTAGAGTCAAATTTTCAATAACGGCATTACTGGAATCCTTTTCCTCTTGTTCAATCAAGGCACTGCAAATAATAACTAACAGAGAAGCTACTGCATTTTCGTGATTGCGACCTGATTAAATTATTTTCCCTTTACCACCGCCTGTTATTTGGTAGGAACAAGAATTCAAATTGGTGCCACAGTCTGAAATAAATCCAGATACAGGTAAAGTGGGCAATTAATTACATATAGACATGCATAAAGTCTTAAGAGACAACTTATCAATTACTCGTGAAAGGATCTTAATTACTGCATGGTTGGGTTTTCATTATTGTGCCCATTGCGTATTATCCAGCGCTCAGCAAAGTGTGCCACAATATAGTTGATGGGAGCTCTCAAAAGCCCGTTTGTTTACTTATGTAGGAATACGGACACTCGAGATTTTAATTGTCCATGATTGGTACAGATTATTCTCCTGTACCAAAAAAGAAAATTAATCAAGTTAAATCTGTAATCAGATGCTGCATGCGACTACTGATGCATGCAAAGGGTGGTGCTCATGCAATTTTATTGCATAACCGCCAATTATTGTTTTTTTTTGCGTTCGCTAGTTACCTATTTAGTCCATCGGATAATATTGTTTTGTGCTACGTTCAGGAGTTTCCCGACGTACGTCGCCGTTTATAATGCTACTCAGATAAGTTTTACCACTGCAGTTAGTCTTTTTTCCTGGACGAACTACCTGTAAGCAGAGCTACATCTGCAAGCTGTGATTATTTCAAATTCCCAATTCGGTCGATGCGAATGCTCTCCTGGGACTGATACCCCACCGTTTCGCCACTGAATGATCCATTATGGGCCACTTTTTTTTGTAGAATGGCAGAGATAATAGTGCTGTCCAAAAGCATACTTCTCTACTTACAGTGTAGATATTACTACCATCTGAAATGGTGATTTGATGTTCTAGGTTATCATCACCCGCCGACGTAGGAGTTTGCAATAGGATAGCTCTTAGATAAAGATAGGTGATTAATAATGCCAACAATCAGTGATAATAACTTGGTCAGCCAAATGGGTTTATGAGATACATGAGTGGGATAGGCTTTCACTGGACTGTAGGTTAACGGGTCAACGCACCATATAGCAAATCCTTCAGAGTAACAACAGAAGGAACCACAACCCGTTGCGGTGCAACTCCAATATTGAGAACTATTTGGTGCTCGCTGGCATTGTGGTGTGCTATTCATCTTTTAACTAGCGAATCTGTTTTTTTGACTCATTCCTCACCCGGACGAAGGTGTTTTGAGATGGCTGGTATCATGTTCCAACAGCTAAAGACTTTAAGGTAAAGACTCACTCCTACAATCAGCAAGATTTGGGAGGGCAACCATGAGCTTATCATAATCCTTGTTGATCGTGAAAAGTGAGGAATAGAGGTCTCGATCCTGATACAGTTTCAACTTCAAAAGCATATGGGCAACTTTGAAGTCAGCCCAATTCGTACCTATGCTTGTTTTTGTCGAATCAAAGTAGGATTTTAAGATAACTATGGGCAATATTATCATGTCTCGCGTAACGATATCTTGTAACACATAGCAGTGCTAATACGGAGAACATTGCTTTGTCTTTCGGTGTCAACTTTGATATGTTTGTAGTAACACCCGTTAGAACATAGCAGTATACAGTCCAAGTAGCAAGAATTCTTACGGAACAGATTACCAAATATGCGGGAGTTACAATATACGGATTGCTTGATCGTTCAAGTGGAATGATACTGGGACAAATGTTACGTTTATTACGATTCTGATGGAATCTTAGGGAAACAAAACCATAATTACAATTTATACGAAATAATGGAAATAAATTCCTACGTGTTAGTTGCGGCCATATCTAGCAGAAAGCACCGTTTCCCGTTCGATCAACCGTAGTTAAGCTGCTAAGAGCCTGACCGAGTAGTGTAGTGGGAGACCATACGCGAAACTTAGGTGCTGCAATTTTATTTTTGGCCTGTAAATACAAATGAGTATCATCTAACAGATCGTATGTTGCATTTTTGTAATGAAATTAAGGACACCAAATTAATCTCTTATACATTCTGCTACCGAATATTATAGAACTGTGCTAGATTATTTTTTGAGCTGGAGAACTGGTAGAGCATTATTCTGCATGAAGTTAACTGGATTTAGAGCTTATCAGCCCAGCAAATGAGTGTCCATTGTTCGATGATACATCTTTATCATCTACCGACCTAACTACAGGCTGTTGACTACGTTAACGCATACTGTATTCAAAAAGAGGAATTGCTGACCTCTCTGCGAAAGCATGAATACTGAAACAACTCGTGTGATACTCTCTTATGAATGTTGACATCGAGGCAGAGATAGCTGTAGTGCATGAGATATTCTATCACACAGCTTTATCTTTTTACCATACACAAAGATAAGGAGATGATTCTCTTTAACGTAGTTCCACCTCACATATGAGTACTTCAGCACATCTATATTTCAGTTCCAATTAGTATCGAAACCGTTTGTCATTGAGAGTGATCCAGCTGTCTACATAAAGAGCCACATCCTTTGATAAGATAAAAAAGAAACCACTATCTGCTCGCTTAGTTGAGTTCACTTCGGAGGAAATTGATGAAATTTGAAATTTGCCTAGTGTATGCAGTTTATCCGCGTGGCTCATCCATTTGGATTTGTGATTGTGAGCCTTTAAAAGATGTATTATTCGGTGTGAACAAGTCATCTCGTACTCCTGTTTTTGTTTTGATCGCATCAAGGGCACTTTCTGGATAAGTTCGGTAGATGCTGTGCTCTGCAAGTTGCTGAAGGTAAGTTCTACTGACCACCTTCTCTCTGTCGTAAAAATGACACCCCATATTATTGAAACAATTATCTTAATTAAACATATTCTCTACTGACTTTATTATAGAATTCTTTTAAGGTGGGTCAGGAACGGTTGACCACACAGCGTTCAGGATCAAATAATTTTACTACCTGATTAGCCCCTGATGTTCATGAACTTTTGAAAAACTTCCTCAAGCGAGCAAACCTAACAGTGGGTTTTAATAGTTTGACAGTGTTGTAAAAAGTCTTTCCCTGGATAGTAGCAACTTCAAGCTCCATCTTGGTTGGCTTTCGAGATCCATCAGCTCCAGCGATAGTTCCAGAACCCCATGCAGATCCACCATGGACCTCAGTAACGTTGGATAATTGCGAAAATGCAGGACCATAGCCCAATGGCACATAAATCATACCGTGGTGAACTAATGTGGATAGAGTATTGACAATAGTCACCTCATTTCCACCACCAGTACCAGTGGAAATGAAAACACCAGCAGCCTTTCCATATAGCGCTCCCGAAGACCATAATTCACCAGTCGAGTCAATAAAAGCCTTGAACTGTGCTGGAAGATTTCCAAACCTTGTTGGAAAACCAAACATGAAAGCATCATATTTGACTAACGTATCTAGGGTGGCTATTGGAAACTTTGGTTTTGCTGGCGCACCTATGCTAGTTAGCAGCTCGTCAGATAAAGTTTCAGGGACTTGGAAAATGTCAGCTTGACCACCAGCTGACTGAATACCTGCGGCAACAGATTTTGCAAGAGTAGCAACATGGTGGTACGTTGTGTAAATGATAATTGCCACCTTAGGAGCCATTTTTTAATATACAGATACTAATTAAGAAGTTTAGAGGCTAAAAAAAGGAAATCATCTTGTTTATATACCCCTAGCCGAACGAATGCTTGAATTTGGTCTTTCGCTGAGTAAGAATTGTAATAGGTTGCGTTTCCACCTATTTGTTACGTAATAATGAATAATGTTTATGTACCTTAGTAAGAATTGACTAAGTGCCAACAACGCCGCACACCCATATCAGAAATGTCGCGTTTCGTTTCAGGTCAGATTCTTTTTCCTACATTGGGTTAGGGCAGGCCTCAATGGCCTCAATAGTGTCCATCGTGCTTGTAGACATTACGTACGAAAAATCTGTGTTGATGTCGGGCATAGAACGATGCCAGTAATAACGTGGCTAAAACCTTTTGCTGTTTCTCAATAATAATGCAAAGGGAATATTTTTTGAATGTACACGAAACGGGAGTAAATATGACCTTTACGTTTAGGCTGATTCCTACATGCAAGAACGGTTATGACCACCAGACGTAAGTAAACCAGAGAAGACCGTTTTATCGCTAAACATGAATCTATGGAGCGGAATAGTAGCTATGAAGTATTTCCGCCTTTTCGATGCATACTCCAAACGTTTCCAAATCTACAAATATTTTCCTGTGTTCCTTTCTTGTTCTTGAATGACCCTAATATTGAAAGATGTGGCTAGTAATGAGTTGCTACTGGTTTTTTTTTTTTCTTTTTAAACGTACTTGCTATAACCGACAGCAGACAGTCTGTCTCACTGAACCGACTTAGAAAACATAGATAGCTACATTTCCATTGACTTGAGACATGCCAATAATGAAGGCCTACAAGGGTGAAGCCTGGATTACTAACCTGGACCAAGTTATCAAATCAAGATTGCAATCAGTTTTTTTTTCTGTTCTCCAACATAAATGAACTGATGATTTAAGCAATTTAAATAAAAAGAAATTAAGGAAAAAATACAAATCTAATTTTAAAATATTAGAAGCCTGCAGTACAACACTCATATCAAGCTCACTTTGTGGATAAGCTTGGTTAACGTGCAGTAGGTAGTTGTTCCTCTCAAGAATCAAGATTCTCGATTGGGTTTATCCGATCTTGACAGAACATCAGTCATAGGCCTTCTAATGTCTATCACCCACGCCGTTTTTCTATTATCATTGCGAGAAAGTACAAAATTCAATGCGCTGATGTTAGAACTCTAGAATTGGTCCTCTCTCCTTTGAATTTTATTCGATACCCAATGCTTTGTACAGTACCTACAGCTGTAGTTTGGGCCTAGGTGCTCCATTCAAACTACCGAAGAAAACAACTGAGACAAACTGAAATGACTACCTGTATTCAATCAGTAGCTTGAGGCTAAAGGTCCGATAAAGCATGGGCTGATCGACGATGCTCTGAAACGCAAATTCATCCAGTTAGATTCCTAAAAGACTAAAAGATTTCGGTTCTCAGTAATATTCTCATTCATAGTTATTGGCTGGCTGGGGAAGGGTGAGGCGGAAACTAAATAATCACTCTTTTTTGACCCGACAGAATAAACTCCATCATATTAGGCAAATGAATCGACACCCTTGATAGAAACACTCAAAGGAAACTCCATTTGGAATGAAAGGTCTGACCAAAGAGAAATAACTATCTACATTACCAATGCCCTTACAAAATAACTACAAACCCACCATCATCCATGCGCAGTAGTTGCCCGCTTTGTTTTCTCATCGTGGAAACTTATCACGTAACAGCTCGATAAGAAAATACATCCAGAAATGAACTCCATAGTTGTGGATAGAATATACTCAGTGACGATGAAGTGCACGGACATTCCTGTTGATGCGTAGTTCGCCATGGAGGCATAATCCACCCTCTGAACAAACGGAGATATCAAACCGTACAGACCTCTTATTAGCAAAAATGGAGCAACTAGAACGACAGATAATAAAAAATACGACCACTTTTGCTCTAGGACTATGGTACGAGCAGCCAAAGCAATCACGATTAATGTTGAAATCAAAAACAACGCCTGACCCGTGGCTCGAAGCCCTTTGCTGGTATTGATCCTTGAAGAATTGTCAGGATACTCATCAACATTCAAGCTGGCCAATAGGGTTCCTCCCACCACCACAAACACATTGGCAACAACAGTTGAACAGTAGACTACAGGGCTTGTGCTGATTTTGAATCTATTTGAAAGCAACTGTGACTTTGGCCAAATTGGAGGACCACCCTTCAAACTTGGTTCCCCATTGACGTTCAAATGAGACCCGTACACCAAAAAAAGGAAACTTATAATGATTAGAAGATAATATGCCTCAGTTTTCAAAACCACATATGCTATCAACCACTGTTTTGGAGTAAATTCTTGCGCTGAAAAGCCTATCAGACAAGATTGTGCTGCTACTCTAAGTAGTCCAAATAAGAAAAGTCCACTAAAAAAGGTACTTACTGACCCTTTTTTACTCAGTATACCTATATTTATCGCAACAAAAATACCATACAGAATAGTGAAGACGATGGTTGCAACTAGGAAATGAACGGACATGATTGAATTGAAGTTACATTCGTTCTCTGTGTAACTAAAGTAATTTTCCGTGTCACCTGAATCTCGCTTGCTTTTATGCGAGCCAAGAAAAAGCTTGGTTTAGAAGAGGAATAAAGACTGACAGCACCCAGAACTTTAACTCTTTAACTACAACTAACTGCCAATCAGTTACAGCTCCAACTTACGTCAGATAAACACGGGACAATACTAAAAATAAGTAGCCTGAATATATCCTTACGGGTCGTAATTCGCGAGGGCTATTTGGTAACCAGTCGCTGCTGTGTGAATTAGGTTGTTCTCTTGGCTATGTTTCTTTAGTGTAGTAGATATGGAAGATGGTACCTCTTAATTTATTTGTGCACGTCTTAACATCTAGGGCATTCTTTTTGGCGGCCACGTATGTACCTTCCTAAGGTAGAAATAACTTTTTAGCTTCCAGATATGCCCTACTTGACAGATTAAAGTTCGAATATTTGTCTAGGAATGTGCATGGTTGCTGTTGTGACCTCGAGTATTGTTGTGTTGATTGCATCCCTTCTATTGAGCTGTACCGACCCCAGCTATACTTACAAATAAGCAATCATTGTTGTTGTACGGTATGCAACTCAGAATGGGTTTTTATCAGGTGGTATGATACAACAGCCCAAGAACGTTGGATCTGGAAGACCAGTTACGGAATTTGCCCTAAACAAAACCAGTAACAACTTAGCTTGAGAGTCCGTAGGATAATAAATCCCTGGGGATTCGTAGACTTTGGGAGGTAGACCAATGATAGGGAAAAACTACCACCACTCTATTTTGATAATAAGATGGAGTAAAGCCAGTATCCCAATAGACGACGTGAAACAAAAGTTTTTAAAACAGACTGGAACGTCTGACCACTCAAGATGTTTCGAACCACTGCACATCGATTTGTTGGCTGTATGGGGAACTCTTTCCAGATTTCTTTCATCCCTGTAAGTTCATTTACCTTTGGTCCAAGTGAGAACAAAAGAGTAAGTACGTGCGTTCGGTGTGATACATCCTTATAGTATAAATAGGTTCGCTTGTGGAAGCCACTGAAACCTCTACCTCTCGATGACTGGGTTGCTGCCGTTAGGTAGGATAAAAATTCCCAAAGTTCTTCATGACAATCAATCTTTCTGAACCATTTAAGCAAAACCATTATTAGCTGCTGGGAAATCCAACTGACATAAGTTTGACGGAACATAAGGTAAAGCAACAAAACAGCAAGAAAATGCTTCGAAGATAACCTTTCATTCAAGCCTAACGATCAGTGAGGGCCTCACAGGTTTATCAATGAATCATGAATTATAGCTAGGCAATATTAGGCCGATATAAATGGTACTTCAGAAGTAGCCAACTATTTGTTGAATTCTAAAGATACCAGAATTGACACAATACTCTTTAAACCTTAGGGAGTCATGTTGTCAATGTTCCATCTTGAGAGCAACGAAAATTCTCATGAAGGATTCACAAGAAATGAGAGAACTAGCCAGCGTCTACTCCTATCTTAGTTTGTGTGACCTCTGTCACGCTATAATTAGCAGGAAGAATAACCGCGTTAATCAAATCCTGTGGTTCCAAGAAAATTCTTTTTATGGAATATTCAATTCCTGTTGAGAGAGGTTTTTAGGAGATTTACTACAGGAAAAAAAACTGGTGCTCGGAAATTGACTAACTTGATTCCGCAATTGTATTGTTCCCCACATATTTTTTTTCAAATTTCAATGTATCTAGAAGAGGAGTCATCAGATTATCACAAGCTGCCCGCAGTTGTGAGCAATATATGCAAGATCATCTGATTTCTATCTTTTTGAGTTTCAATCCGATGCAACTTCCTGGTGCACCAGCTGGCGGAAATAAGGAGCATTCACGGTGACGATTTTCTTAACTAACTGTTTTTATATTATGTGTAAAATGTAGCATACTACAAAGATATATTTACTTGATGACCAGTTGTATGGCTATCTACACGGCGTTGCCTTCTAAGCTTTTCTGCGATTGCAGGAGTTCACGGTTCATGCAAAGTATATTACATATAATCCAGCTCAGTGTTTTTTATTATACAATTCAAAAAAAGTAAATCTTCATAAAATATTATAGAATATTTCAAACACGCTCAACATGAGCAATTTCTTCTTTAACTTCGTTAAATACCTGTGCAGATTCAATTTGAACCCGGCACTTGTGACCCTTGAATTTTCTGATCGGAATTTTGTCGTTGAACATTTCATCAATCTCCTCAAATGATCTACCAGAAGTTTCAGGCAGATAGAAGAAAAACACCAACAAGTACAATGCAGACAATCCACCAAAGATAAACATAACTTTGGATCCCATATTAGCTTGGTCAGGATTGAACATATATGGCAAGACAAAGCTCCACATGCATTGAAGACCATTGTTTAGGAAGTTACCTGTTGCAATAGTTTTCGATCTCAAGTTGTTAGTTGGAATCTCTCCAGCAACAACATAAGCACCTGGACCAACACTGGCATTATAGAAAAAGTTGTACATAGCCATGAAAGCACACGATGCTGTGACAGCAGGAATATTGCTGATATCAAGCCCAAGACAAGCAACCAACAGATTAAGAACAGCCATACATGTTGTACCAATCATCATTAAAGATCTCCTTCCAAAGTAGTCAAGAGTAAACCACGATGAAATAGTTCCAGCAATGGAGAGACCTTGAGCGCCACATGAAAGTTGAAATGATCTATTATCTGTAAAACCAGCCAGCTGATAATAGTATGTTGAATAACCAGAAATAAATGCCACACCAGAAATAGGCTGAATAAGGAACGAGCACACGCCTGCAAGAGTTCTTTTGAAATTCCTCTTATAGAAAAGTTCTTGTAGAGATGAACCTTCTCCATTGGCTAGTTGAGCTTCTTGAATGGTAACCTTCATTAAAGCATATTGAGCCTCCACAACATCTGAATCCTTGTATATTTTTCTCAAAGATTTCAAAGTTTTTTCGGTCTCATTCTTGGTCAACAGATAGTAAGGAGACTCAGGAAGAAACAAACACCACACTAGTGAAATACCAGCAACGACAAACTGCGGTATCATCATAGATCGATAAGCCATACGACTTTGCTTGTGTTGAGTTTTATAGGTAATAATATAGCACAAGAACGGTCCAACACATAAGGCCAGGTTAATAGAACCGACTGCAACACCTCTTAATGCTAAAGGGGAAATCTCAGCAATATAAGCTGTAAGAACAGTCAGCAATATTCCCAAACAAAAGGCGTTGATAAATTTTCCGGCAAAAAATACTTCGATGGTCGTGGAAACAAATTCCAAAATGATTGATGGAACACTTAAAATTAAACCAAACATAATGACCCATTTACGGCCATATTTATCAGTTGCGAAGGAACCAAAAAATGATCCAACAACTAAGGCACCAGTAGCTCCTCCAGTAATAGCTGATTGCCAGTCAGCGGGCAAAACGTATCCGCCTTCATAAGCATTACCAAAGTGTTCTCTGAAACGGGGGATGGACAGTACGATACCTCCAGCTTGCAGCTCGTATCCTACCAGAATAGCTATGAAAATGCCCGCGCAGATCCAAAAGAAAGCTTTAGGATATGTTTTAATGGCATCCCACTTGCTGAGACTGTGCTCAATTTCTTGTTGAGCTCTAGCTAACTTCTCTAATTCAGAGAAATCATAAGCAGTTACTGTCTGGGATACAGACTGTAACTCCTTTTTGTCGGTAGTGTTTTTGGAAGTAATGGAGCTCATTGATCTGAAAGTTTTTTAGAACAAATATCGCATTATTTATATTCCAAATTTCTATATTTTGATGACTTAATTTCTTGGGGTAAATCAAACTTTGAAGACCCCTATTCTACTGTTGTGTCGAGAAAAATGCGCAGGACATTATTCGCAACCTCTGTTACCCGTACATACGTTTTGTCCGACAGACATGAGGTCGCTACCCCGTGTTTTATCAAAATACCGACAGCGGAAATTGAACAGACATGCTCCGCACTGGTCGATTGAGAATTTTGCTTTTAATTAGATCTTCTTGGCCAGTTCGACTTTGCTCCCATAAACATGTCTTTCGCAAAAAGTGTAATAGAAGCTTCCCCTAACCAAGGTGAATGGAACGAGAATAAGTTCTCGCCATCCTCTCGACGAGTGTTTGCTGAGAAGATCCACCGTGTCGAAGGAAACACTGAAAATGTGGAGAATTTGTTAGTGCAGGATTCTAGCAAAGTGGCAACGTTACATGGCTCAGATACTGCAGTCACTTTGGACTTTGGATTAAATACTTGCGGACTGATTGAAATCGAATTTGACAATGAAGTTGATGATGATAAATACATTGAACTATCATTCTCGGAGTCTAAGCAGTTCATTGATAAAACCACCTCAGATAGGTCAATGGATTTTCTAATGGAGGATCTTACTCTCAAGGTGCTCTGCAAAGGTACTTATAAGATGCCATGGGTAACTCAAAGAGGTGCATTCAGATACCTGACCCTTTGGACCCACGGAAAATCAAAATCTATTTCTATCAAGACTATTAGTACTCATATGACATGTATGCCATCCTTGGGGGATGATCTGTCTAAGTATTCCGGCTATTTCCATTCCAGTGACCGATTTGCTAACACCATTTGGTACGCAGGAGCATACACAATCCAACTAGCCACCATTCCTGTTGACTCAGGGCGCAGGCATTCGGTTATAATGCCCAGAACTGGATGGTTCAATGATGCTCTAGCTGGTCTGAAGGACGCTACTGAAATCCTCACTGATGGTGCGCGCAGAGACAGAAGTGTATGGTCGGGAGACCGTTCCGTTTCTTTATTGACAGAAGCAGTATGTTTTGATGGTGTTGGGGGACAGGCGGCTACTGACTGGCTTCTGACTCATCAAAAGGAATCTGGAGAGTTCCCATATGCTTGTAAGCCAATAGATATGTATGGTTCAGACACATATCACCTTTGGTCTTTGATCAACGTTTTCGACTCTTTCAAGCTTACAGGTGACGACAGTACTGCATCTAGTCACTGGTTGAAATACAAGAAAGGTTTGGAGTACTCGCGTAAGAAAGTCTCTGAACTTGGCCTTATCAAAGTCACCAATGTGCTTGACTGGGGAAGAGATGTGTTACAGAACCATGCGGCTAGTTGTAACATGATCTACTATCATGCCCTGACCTGTGCAGCAGAATTGGCAACTCGATTTGGGGAGGAAAAGGCTGCTTCTGATTATGCCTATCAAGCTAAAGAGTTGAAATCACGTATTAACGAGGTACTTTGGGACGACGAACATGGAATGTTCAGGGATAATGAACTGTCCTCTGTTCTTTCTCAAGATGCCAACAGTTTTGCTGTATGGTTTGATGTTACATCTCAAGAAAGAAAGGAGTCCATTTCTCAAAACCTTGCCCAAAGGTGGACCAAGTTTGGAGCTCCCGCTGTAGAGTCTCCAGGTATGATATCCCCGTTCATCTCCAGTTGTGAACTATTCTGCCATTCTCTAGCCGGTCATCCAGAGAGAGCATTAGAATTGTTCCGAACTATGTGGGGCTACATCTGGAATTCTCCTTATGCAGTTCAATCTTCTTTGATCGAAGGTTACTTCCAAGACGGAAGCTGCAAATACCCATTCACTTTTTACGATCCCGCTTACATTTCCCATGCTCACCCTTGGGCTACTGGTCCCACGGTATTGCTGAGCAACCACATTGTGGGATTAAACTTCGAACACGACCATTCTCAATGGAATTTCTTTCCAGCAGGCATTTTTGAAGAAAATGCTATTGAGTGGGCTCAAACCGGTTTTACGTCTAAAACCAAGGGATTTATTAGTGCAGGCTACAAGTTGGAAAAGCACTTGAAGACTCTGGAATTAGCAGTTAAGAGCCCAAAGGATACCGAAGGAAAGATTGGAATTCCCTACAATTCAGATTACGTTGTCTCCACTGTAACTGTGAATGGTGACCCTGTCAGCGCAGAAAAGCTAGAAGTTGAAGACAAATATTTTGTATTATCCGTCAAAGAAAGTGTTGCTGTTGTAGTTTCGTATAGTTAATTCAATTATTGAATGACCAAACAGGTCACGACCTAAAATTTGACCCTAAACATTTCTTAGGAACCCCGACTTTCCATCTTGGACCTATCTGCAACATTAATCCAGACCTTTCATCTCCGGATTTTACTAAATGTAAGCCGGTCCATGCATATCATCAATGCGGGGGTAATTTTCTGATAATCTGCATTTATGCGTGTGCGGAATCTTTTTCAAAAAGATTCCGCGCCCCCAGATATTTGTTTTAAGTTTAAAGGTGCTCAGCCAAACTCTTTCCTGCTCTGTTCTAATTCCTCAAAATTAACCTCAAAAAAAATGGTTCAACTAGATGTCGAATCATTGATTCAAGAACTCACACTAAATGAAAAGGTTCAACTATTGTCTGGAACAGACTTTTGGCATACTACTCCAATTAGGCGTCTGGGAATCCCTAAGTTGAGACTGTCGGACGGGCCGAATGGGGTCAGGGGAACTAAATTTTTCAATGGTGTTCCGACCGCATGTTTCCCTTGTGGTACTGGTTTAGGTGCCACATTTGATAAAGAACTACTGAAAGAAGCTGGCTCGTTAATGGCAGATGAGGCGAGAGCTAAAGCTGCATCCGTCGTTCTAGGTCCTACCGCTAATATAGCCCGAGGTCCCAACGGAGGAAGAGGCTTTGAGTCTTTTGGAGAGGATCCAGTCGTCAACGGTTTGTCCAGTGCTGCGATGATAAATGGCTTGCAAAGCAAGCATATTGCTGCAACCATGAAGCACTACGTTTGCAACGATCTGGAGAATGATCGTAACTGCCTTGATGCACAGGTGTCTCAGAGGGCACTCAGAGAAGTGTACCTTTTGCCTTTTCAAATTGCACTCAGAGATGCCAATCCTCGCGCTATTATGACGGCTTATAATAAAGTCAACGGTGAACATGCTTCGCAATCAAAGTATCTCTTAGATGAGATTTTGAGAAAGGAATGGGGTTGGGATGGTTTATTGATGTCTGATTGGTATGGTGCATATGATGCAAGAGCTTCTATCACTAATGGTCTTGACCTGGAGATGCCTGGACCACCCCAATGCAGAATTCATTTGTCCACTGAGCATGCTATTTCTTCTGGTGAAGTGCACATCAATGATGTCGATGAGCGACTACGAAATCTTTTGAATTTGATTAACTACTGCCAACAGAGTGGTATAACTGAGAGTGACCCAGAGACATCTGCCAACAACACTCCGGAGACTATTGAAAAACTCAGAAAAATTAGCAGAGAATCAATTGTTCTATTAAAGGATGAAGACCGGAATAGAACTATCCTTCCACTAAAGAAGACGGACAAGATTGCAGTTATTGGAAACAATGCTAAGCAGGCTGTGTACTGTGGAGGAGGTTCCGCTTCTGTTCTATCCTATCTTACTACAACTCCTTTTGATTCTATCGAAGCACGGTTGGAGAAGGGAAACTCACCCGCATACACTATCGGAGCTGATGCCTACCAGAATCTTCCACCTTTGGGCCCTCAAATGACTAACAGCGAAGGAAAGCCTGGGTTTGATGCTAGATTTTATGTTGGCTCTTCTGATGCTAAAGATAGAAAGTTAATTGATCATTTACAGTTGACGAACTCACAAATGTTTTTGGTCGACTATACCAATGACCAGATCCCTGAAGACAAGGAATACTACGTGGACGTTGAAGGTCAGTTTATCCCTGAGGAAGATGGGACCTATAAATTTGGTTTGACCGTGTTCGGAACGGGAAAATTGTTTGTGGACAATGAACTGGTTGTTGATAACAGTCAAAACCAGATTCCCGGTGATTCCTTCTTTGGACTAGCAACTGAAGAGGCCGCTGGTACCATGGATCTAGTCAAGGGTAAAGCTTATAAAATCAAGGTCTTGTATGGATCCAGTGTTACAAGAACATATAAAATCAAAGCAAGTGTTGCTTTTGAAGGTGGCGCTCTTACTTTTGGAGTCGCAAAACAAAGATGTGAAGAGGAGGAGATCGCTAAAGCTGTTGAAATTGCTAAGGCCAATGACAAAGTAGTATTATGTATTGGTCTCAATCAAGACTTTGAAAGTGAAGGTTTCGATAGGCCTGATATTAAAATTCCAGGGGCAACCAACAAAATGATAGACGCGGTGTTAAGAGCCAACCCTAATACGGTGATCATTAATCAAACAGGAACCCCAGTAGAAATGCCATGGGCGGATAAAGCTCCATTGATCTTACAAGCTTGGTTCGGAGGATCTGAGGCTGGAACTGCTATAGCTGATGTGCTTTTTGGAGACTGCAATCCCAGTGGAAAGTTAACAGTTACATTTCCTCTAAGATTTGAGGATAATCCTGCATACCTTAACTTTCAATCTAACAAGCAAGCCTGTTGGTACGGAGAAGATGTCTATGTGGGATATAGATATTACGAGACCATTGACAGGCCAGTGCTTTTCCCATTTGGCCATGGATTGTCATTCACCGAGTTTGTTTTTACAGACATGTCTGTCAAGCTTGAAGGAGGAGATATATTGGTTGATGTTGTTGTGAAGAACACAGGAAAGTATGATGGTGCTGAAGTGGTACAGTTGTACGTTGCGCCAGTGTCCCCATCACTAAAAAGGCCCAATAAAGAGCTCAAGGAGTACTCAAAGGTTTTCTTGGCTCATGGTGAGTCAAAATCTGTACATTTAAGCGTTCCTACTAAATATGCAACTTCTTTCTTTGACGAATATCAAAAGAAGTGGTGTTCCGAGAAAGGAGAGTACAAAATCCTACTAGGAAGTAGCTCTGCAGATATCAAATGTTCGCAAACTATTTCATTGGATAAAACAACTTTTTGGAAGGGTTTGTAGTGACAGTGTTAAGCAGAATCAACCTACTGTATAAGGTAAGATACGAAACGTATATATATATTGAACAAATCTAAATTGCAACTTAACATAACCGTTCGCGAACATATGGGCCAAACTGTTGATGTAGGCTCTCTTCTCCTCATGACTGATCAACAAGCATCTGTAGTAGTGCCTAAAATCTACCGAACCAAAAGGCGCATCACCCACAGGTCGAGCGGTAGAGCAATCTATAGTTGCGACAGATGTAAGTTAAAGAAGAGGGCTTGCAAGCGATTGCCCATAGAAGGTTCTTCAAACGCCATCCAAAGTGATGTTCCTTGCGAGGGATGTAAGAAAGCATCTGTACCATGCAAAACAACAATTAGTCGCAAGTCGAAGTTTAAAGTCCCAGTTGCTAGTCTTGGGCTGCATTACAAATGTTTGTTGTTAATTATGGATGGTCTATTCCCCCACATAGATGTCAAAAACATTGATAGTCTAATTGACCTTGGCAATTCCTTGCACCTGAAAATGCCTTCTAGAGATGGTGATTTTGATAAGGAAGATCTGAAAAGTATGGAAGATACATCTCTCTTGATAACCTCTACAAAATGGTTCAAACCCAGCATGAAAATTTTTGACGACATTGGCGAACAACAGCAGCAATCTCAGAGTGAAGAAACACAGTCGAAGCACGAGTCCGATATTTCTGAAGTGCAAGCCGCAAGAGTATTAGTCCAAGAAAGTGAGAGTTCACCACCTAGCCCTATTTTGCATAACCAATTGAAAATTCTTGAGCCCCGAAAGGTGAAACAACCAGTACGGTATTCAATGGATTGTCCCCTCGTCTATGATAATGTTGAATTGATTGATAACTACGGCAACAAGCATTACTTGGGTCCTTTCTCAGTCTTTACACTGATGGGAACATTTGACAACATCATAACGTCCAAAATCGGTGATACCTCCAAACTGAAGCTAAATAAATATAGAGAAAATGCCAATGACGCGAATTTTGCGATGCTAAGAGATGGAAAGGGATATACCCCGTCATTAATCCGCCTAGGCTTTCCCACCTTGAAGCCCATACAGGGATTGAACAAAACTGCTATGGATAGATGGCTGGAAGTATTTGTTGACCAAATACATCCTATATATACATGTTTTGACGAGGAGAACTTGCTTGCTAAGTATGAGCGGTTAGTGTTAGATCTCCAGTTGGCAGACAAATTCGAAAAATCAGTTTTTGGTCTCTCCAATGATGAAATCTGCAAGTTTTACAGTATCTTCTTGCTTGGCGACACCCTTTTGACGCATAATGACGACTCTCGAAGATATGATCCAGTTATCCAAAGTTTGTCCCATTTTGTGGAGATTAACCTCTCTAACTTTCTTCTCACACCAACACTCGCGGGAGTGCAGTCGGAGTTTCTCTATGGACTTTACCTTGGAACTCAAGGTCAGAAGGAGGGTTCATATCTATTAATCGAACTTGCATATCGCCAGTGCCTTACACTGGGATATCAAAGGGAAGCCTTATATTTATACAAAAGATTGACAAACGAGGGAGAGATTAAAACAATGTTTTGGAGCATAGTACAGCAGGAAATTTATTTGAGTACATTCATGGGAAGAATATCTGGTATTCAACTGGAAGAGATCAATATCAAGCCTTACTCAGGAGATTTGTCCTCTTTGAAAAGAAGTGATAGAGTTGGCTCTTTTTTTAGAGAAGAGAAAGTAGACCTATGCAAGCTTTGCTATAGTTTACTACAGTATCGCAAAGACATCACATTTAGTAGCGAAAAGTTATTGGCGGCCACAAATGAAGAAAAAGCTATCCGATGTAATAATCGATTGAATAGTTGGATTTCAAATTTTAACTTCAATCTTTCTTCATTGTTGGTCGAAAAAGAGTATCCCAATGCTGAAAAAAACGCTCTAGTTTACTCTTTATTCCCAGAGGAAATTTGGATTCGAATACACCATTCGTATTACATTATAAGCCTCTGTGAACCATTTTTATTGTACTTACTTGGCCAATCTGAATCCCTAACTATAGATCCGGGAGATCCTTTGATGAGTTTGATAGTAGATGCAGTTAAATCTTCCCAGCATATAATTGAGTTGGTACTCTATTCAGAGCATATCTCAAAGAATCTGGAGTTTTTCAATAATTTCTCAATATTGACGCTAGCAACTCAATGCTTATTGATCACAGACATCATAATTTCTATGAATAGGTATTCTTCCGTCTATCTGAATGAAGAATACTTAAATACAGAGCATGGAATTAACGAACAAAGTTTAAATGACCATATCCAGAAAGCATCAAAAATCTTAGAAAAGAATCTTGAGAACCCACACTTGACTGTTAAAAGTTTATGTGAATCCACCATAGCTGCTCGTGATGATGTCCAGGCTTTGAAGGAAGCTTTGAAAAAGAACTGCCAAATTTTTAAGAGCCAACAATCTTTGTCCTTTCTTCAAAAAGATTTATCATTTATTTTTCCAGTCAATGGGGGGTTTTCTTTAGACAGCAATACTGAACTCAATGATGTTTTATTTGGAGATCCGGAATATCTCAAATTTAGCCTTAATTAGTTGTCACCTAGACACAATTAATGGTCTACTTTTTGCGGAAGAGACCGTTGGATATTGAGTTTTTCGGGAGATCGTATCCTATAATAGAATTTACAGTGAGTGTCTAGCGCACCAGTTTGAAAATGTATCCATGAGTTGCTAGCCAAACATTATAGTGTTGACCTTTCCAGGCAGAGTAAGCTTCACCATTCCAGTATACTTTCATCTCAGGCTTCGCCCTATTCAGGCATAGTTCACCATCTTTCGGGTCCCAACAGGGGTGCTGACTCACTCACCACCAAAGGTGAGCTTTGTTATATGCAATATTAGTTCGTAGGACATTGTATCCAGCAAGAAATGAGATGACACTGATCATCTGATCACCATTCGACTAGATCTGGTATAAAAGTATAAATAGAAGATAAATGAAAATAATAGAGGAATTGATAAAGCAGTCAAAATTCTATTGAAATTAGAATTTTGAAAAAGCAGAAAATTGAGTAAGTATGCAGTAGAAACTCTTTCATTTGAGGGAAAATGTAGTATATGCTAATGTATGACACTAGTTGCTTTTTGAAAGGTTCCAACAGAAATTATCATGTACTTCCAATCAACTGCAGGTAGCACCAACGAATAGTAGAGTGGGAGAGACCATGAATCTCAGATGCTGCACACTTACTCTTTGGTTCTAATTAGAATTTACTTGAGACACTCTGTACTTAACAAAGACGGGTAATGGGCACCAAGATATGATGTATTTAAAGGGTTATTAAAAATAAAACGGTAGCTTGCCAAAATTGGTTGATATCTGCGTCGTAATGTAGCTTGCAGGAGGCGCAGGAAGCATTCGCGAGGCGAAACATGTAGCTACGTTTGTCTGAGATAAAATTGACAAAGTACACCGCTTCATTCAAGAAATAAGTTGACGAACATTATCGTCGAATAAAACTTCAAATGTACCTAAGAGAAAAAACACTCTCATTTTACTGAAACGATTTATTTAGCGATCCATTCTTCTGTGTTGGTTTTTGAGGTTGTCGACCAACAATGCATAAAAATTGGCACGCAATGTAATGCGTGGAAATGCATAAGCAATTTATCATCATAGCGGCACCAGTAAGAGTGCTTATATGTATGCATATAACTCAAGGGTTCTACCTAAACGGGCATTAAACACTCAATTTTCGCATTAATTGCCCCCAAAACATACAACAAGCAAAAAGATCCCAGTTTCTATGTTTGATGGCGCTTTATCAGGTGATACACTGCAATTTGCTCACATCAATATTCCAGTTTCGAATCTTACGTATCTGACGAACACGGTTTTGGTTGAAAATTAGTATAAAATATGGGTTAGGAAAACATACCATAGCTATTATCTTTGATTACAGACTTGAGGTTGGCAACAGCTTCAGTTTCGACTAATTGGTGGACGATTCAAATAGGCCAAAAAGATGAAGTTTACTTTAGAAGAGAACTTAGTATATAGACTGTAAAAAGAAAAGGAATAGAAGAATAAATATAATTGCCAATTAAATGATCAAACCATGAGAATCAAGAAAATCCCCGACAAAGCAGTGAAAACGAATGATACACTCGATTTCGGGCCGCCATTTTCGTTGTACATTGAGGAGACATGAACTGGAACTGCAGGATCAGAACTTGATAAAGAAGGAGAAGATGACAGTGTGGTACCACTGCCCGAGCTGACAGATGGATTACCAGTTGGATTACCAGTTGGATTACCAGTTGGATTACCAGTTGGATTACCAGTTGGATTACCAGTTGGATTACCAGTTGGATTACCAGTTGGATTACCAGTTGGATTACCAGTTGGATTACCAGTTGGATTACCAGTTGGATTACCAGTTGGATTACCAGTTGGATTACCAGTTGGATTACCAGTTGGATTACCAGTTGGAATACCAGTTGGATTACCAGTTGGAATACCAGTTGAGTCACCAGTTGGATTACCAGTTGGATTACCAGTTGGAACACCAGTTGAGTCACCAGTTGGATTACCAGTTGAGTCACCAGCTGGAGTTGAGCCACCAATAGGCCTGGTACTAGTAATTTTGATAGAGTCTGTCTCTATTAGATGAGACGAAGGCGTGACCTTTGAGGCTGGTTGTGAAACTACAAGAGTCACATCTCCACCGGGGGTGCTTGGTGTGATTGTTTGAGTTTCAAACTCTGAACATTGCAAGCATGGAGTAACAGAGGTAACTGTTCGTATGCTCGTTCTAGTAACTGTGGAAGAATTGTAGTAGCCTACCGGAGTCTCAACAATGACAGTTCCCGGAACAGATCCGGAAGGTGGGACAGTGTAGGTTGTCACGTAAACACCAGTCCATGGCTGGGTGGTAGTCACGTAGTTTTCAGGAGTCTCGACGATAACAGTACCTGGCTCGGTTCCGGTTGGTGGAACGGTGTAGGTCGTCTCGTAGGTACCAGTCCATGGCTGGGTGGTAGTCACATAGTTTTCAGGAGTCTCGACGATAACAGTACCTGGCTCGGTTCCAGTTGGTGGAACAGTGTAGGTCGTCTCGTAGGTACCAGTCCATGGCTGGGTGGTAGTCACGTAGTTTTCAGGAGTCTCGACGATAACAGTACCTGGCTCGGTTCCGGTTGGTGGAACGGTGTAAGTCGTCTCGTAGGTACCAGTCCATGGCTGGGTGGTAGTCACATAGTTTTCAGGAGTCTCGACGATAACAGTACCTGGCTCGGTTCCAGTTGGTGGAACAGTGTAGGTCGTCTCGTAGGTACCAGTCCATGGCTGGGTGGTAGTCACGTAGTTTTCAGGAGTCTCGACGATAACAGTACCTGGCTCGGTTCCGGTTGGTGGAACGGTGTAGGTCGTCTCGTAGGTACCAGTCCATGGCTGGGTGGTAGTCACATAGTTTTCAGGAGTCTCGACGATAACAGTACCTGGCTCGGTTCCAGTTGGTGGAACAGTGTAGGTCGTCTCGTAGGTACCAGTCCATGGCTGGGTGGTAGTCACGTAGTTTTCAGGGGTCTCGACGATAACAGTACCTGGCTCGGTTCCGGTTGGTGGAACGGTGTAGGTCGTCTCGTAGGTACCAGTCCATGGCTGGGTGGTAGTCACGTAGTTTTCAGGAGTCTCGACGATAACAGTACCTGGCTCGGTTCCGGTTGGTGGAACGGTGTAAGTCGTCTCGTAGGTACCAGTCCATGGCTGGGTGGTAGTCACATAGTTTTCAGGAGTCTCGACGATAACAGTACCTGGCTCGGTTCCAGTTGGTGGAACAGTGTAGGTCGTCTCGTAGGTACCAGTCCATGGCTGGGTGGTAGTCACGTAGTTTTCAGGAGTCTCGACGATAACAGTACCTGGCTCGGTTCCAGTTGGTGGAACAGTGTAGGTCGTCTCGTAGGTACCAGTCCATGGCTGGGTGGTAGTCACGTAGTTTTCAGGAGTCTCGACGATAACAGTACCTGGCTCGGTTCCGGTTGGTGGAACGGTGTAAGTCGTCTCGTAGGTACCAGTCCATGGCTGGGTGGTAGTCACATAGTTTTCAGGAGTCTCGACGATAACAGTACCTGGCTCGGTTCCAGTTGGTGGAACAGTGTAAGTCGTCTCGTAGGTACCAGTCCATGGCTGGGTGGTAGTCACGTAGTTTTCAGGAGTCTCGACGATAACAGTACCTGGCTCGGTTCCGGTTGGTGGAACGGTGTAGGTCGTCTCGTAGGTACCAGTCCATGGCTGGGTGGTAGTCACATAGTTTTCAGGAGTCTCGACGATAACAGTACCTGGCTCGGTTCCGGTTGGTGGAACAGTGTAAGTTGTCTCGTAAGTACCAGTCCATGGCTGGGTGGTAGTCACGTAGTTTTCAGGAGTCTCGACGATAACAGTACCTGGCTCGGTTCCGGTTGGTGGAACGGTGTAGGTCGTCTCGTAGGTACCAGTCCATGGCTGGGTGGTAGTCACATAGTTTTCAGGAGTCTCGACGATAACAGTACCTGGCTCGGTTCCAGTTGGTGGAACAGTGTAGGTCGTCTCGTAAGTACCAGTCCATGGCTGGGTGGTAGTCACGTACAGCTCTGGAGTCTCGACGATAACAGTACCTGGCTCGGTTCCAGTTGGTGGAACAGTGTAGGTCGTCTCGTAGGTACCAGTCCATGGCTGGGTGGTAGTCACGTACAGCTCTGGAGTCTCGACGATAACAGTACCTGGCTCGGTTCCAGTTGGTGGAATGGTGTAAGTTGTCTCGTAAGTACCAGTCCATGGCTGGGTGGTAGTCACGTACGATTCGCAACTTAAATCTCCTGGGCAGCAAATAGTATCACATTGACAATGTTCTCTTTTCCTGAAGCGGGCAGGGATTGGTGCGCAGCAAACTGCAATACAATCCTCTATCTCTGGAGTCTCAATAATCACAGTGCCTGGCTCGGTTCCAGTTGGTGGAACAGTGTAGGTCGTCTCGTAGGTACCAGTCCATGGCTGGGTGGTAGTCACGTACAGCTCTGGAGTCTCGATGATCACAGTACCTGGCTCTGTTCCGGTTGGTGGAACAGTGTAGGTCGTCTCGTAGGTACCAGTCCATGGCTGGGTGGTAGTCACGTACAGCTCTGGAGTCTCAATAATCACAGTACCTGGCTCTGTTCCGGTTGGTGGAACAGTGTAAGTTGTCTCGTAAGTACCAGTCCATGGCTGGGTGGTAGTCACGTACGATTCGCAACTTAAATCTCCTGGGCAGCAAATGGTGTCACATTGACAATGTTCTCTTTTCCTGAGAGCGATTGGTGCGCAGCAAACTGCAATACAATCCTCTATCTCTGGAGTCTCAATAATCACAGTGCCTGGCTCGGTTCCAGTTGGTGGAACAGTGTAGGTCGTCTCGTAGGTACCAGTCCATGGCTGGGTGGTAGTCACGTACAGCTCTGGAGTCTCAATAATCACAGTACCTGGCTCGGTTCCAGTTGGTGGAACAGTGTAGGTCGTCTCGTAGGTACCAGTCCATGGCTGGGTGGTAGTCACGTACAGCTCTGGAGTCTCAATAATCACAGTACCTGGCTCGGTTCCAGTTGGTGGAACGGTGTAAGTTGTCTCGTAAGTACCAGTCCATGGCTGGGTGGTAGTCACGTACGATTCGCAACTTAAATCTCCTGGGCAGCAAATAGTATCACATTGACAATGTTCTCTTTTCCTGAAGCTGACAGGGATTGGTGCGCAGCAAACTGCAATACAATCCTCTATCTCTGGAGTCTCAATAATCACAGTGCCTGGCTCGGTTCCAGTTGGTGGAACAGTGTAGGTCGTCTCGTAGGTACCAGTCCATGGCTGGGTGGTAGTCACGTACAGCTCTGGAGTCTCGATGATCACAGTACCTGGCTCTGTTCCGGTTGGTGGAACAGTGTAGGTCGTCTCGTAAGTACCAGTCCATGGCTGGGTGGTGGTCACGTACAGCTCTGGAGTCTCGATGATCACAGTACCTGGCTCTGTTCCGGTTGGTGGAACGGTGTAAGTTGTCTCGTAAGTACCAGTCCATGGCTGGGTGGTAGTCACGTACAGCTCTGGAGTCTCAATAATCACAGTACCTGGCTCTGTTCCGGTTGGTGGAACAGTGTAGGTCGTCTCGTAAGTACCAGTCCATGGCTGGGTGGTAGTCACGTACAGCTCTGGAGTCTCGATGATCACAGTACCTGGCTCTGTTCCGGTTGGTGGAACAGTGTAGGTCGTCTCGTAGGTACCAGTCCATGGCTGGGTGGTAGTCACGTACAGCTCTGGAGTCTCGACGATAACAGTACCTGGCTCGGTTCCAGTTGGTGGAACAGTGTAGGTCGTCTCGTAAGTACCAGTCCATGGCTGGGTGGTAGTCACGTACAGCTCTGGAGTCTCAATAATCACAGTACCTGGCTCGGTTCCAGTTGGTGGAACAGTGTAAGTTGTCTCGTAAGTACCAGTCCATGGCTGGGTGGTAGTCACGTACAGCTCTGGAGTCTCGATGATCACAGTACCTGGCTCGGTTCCAGTTGGTGGAACAGTGTAGGTCGTCTCGTAGGTACCAGTCCATGGCTGGGTGGTAGTCACGTACAGCTCTGGAGTCTCGATGATCACAGTACCTGGCTCGGTTCCGGTTGGTGGGACAGTGTAAGTGGTGGTATATGTACCAGTCCATGGCTGAGTGGTAGTAGTAAAGTATTCAACATCTGGCGTGCAACTACCTGGGGAAAGATTGTCACGAAATTGATACACAAAAGCCCCAAGATTGCTGCTTAGTTGCGTTCCCTGAGGCATTGTCACTCTTAAGCCAAGTGTTCCAATATTCCCAATGTTGGTATAGGTCACTCTTAGCGGATAGTATTTGTTAGCCTCTAGATATATAGTGGTGGTAGTGATCTGATCCGTAGCCGTATGAGGAAACACGGAATACAGTGAATAATCATTTGATTGTTCGGGTAAAATGTAATCAGAGTTACAACAGTCGAAAGCACCAGCCTTACCAAAAAAAACCATAGCAGCATCATCCACCTCGACTCCGTTAAAATCTATGGTGTACTGACCCGTGAGAGGTGGTCGAAAATATCCTTTCAATTCCATTGAGAAATTGTAGAGAAATACATTAGGTTTGTTATACAACGTTCCATAAGCAGAATTTGCTCCCAGACCTTGGTAGTAAAAGTAAGGGTTTATAATATTCTGTATGGTGTCATAGTTTGCTCCTTCTTTATACCTGTAACGAACAAAAGTTTTTAGTTCTTCATTGGATATGGCCATATTAGGAAATTCATAGAGATTTGCTACAAATCCCGTTCTTATTGGTCCGGATGAAATCGAACAACCGTATGGTTCAGCCAACACATATACAGCTCTCAACAAAAAGAGAACCAATATGTGCAATTGAAACTTCATTCTTGCTCAAACTTTTACTGTAGAATTCAAGAAAAAGTGGGCACAATTTATAATCTTGACATCAGTTCCCTTTTGTCCTGCGATTTGTGCCTCCATGCGGTGTGAAAAAATCTGCATAGATCGAACCTAATAGCGAAAGATCAAACCCGAAATTGATATGCACATGTATGGAAGGCTAGCGACATGCATCCAGCTCGCGTATTAGGAGGTCATGGAATAAAACGAAGAGCAATTATTAGATTTCAACACAGGACTTTCGTATGTTCTGTTCCGAATTTTAAATCCAAAATAATCATTCTACTGATTTCATGGAGACGAGTACAAAGAATAGGTGTTTCATATTAGACCCGTGCAATATCCTGAAGGAGAGCCTAATAATAGTAAAAGCGTTTGCAGAAGCAACATGATGCTAATGAGGTGAATCATTCATAACCACGTTGATACCTCCACTTTGAGTTATCACCGATCCATATGGGTGGACTGCATAGCGGGTAATGCTGTACAGTTCCTTTTCTTTTCAAAAATTCCTTCCAGAAGTGGGCAATCAACTTTCTATCGAGATTGCAGCAGCAGTAGACAAGCAAAAGGGAAAATATTAGTTCTCGAAGCAATCTTATGCATTAAAAAATCAAGGCACAGACCGTGCAGACCGACGTAAGTGCCTTGCAGGGTGATAGATCTAGGACCAAACTGAACCACAAAGTCTCCGTTACTCTTTTTTCTAAATCCGACCAATCAAAAACAAAAAGTCTTTTCGTCCCTATTCACGCCTAACCACGCTTCTTGCAGATTTATAACATTTTTTTTTTCCAGAAACAGTGTAAGAAAGGTTGGCAAAAAAAATTATTGGCGACAGCGGGTCCTGATTTTCTTTACGGGATAAGAATAATCTAAACTGGAATGTCAGTGGAAAAGGCCCCGCAACTTGTTTGCAATGTAAAGTCATCAAAAACGGTTTAAAGATGGACGGAAAAGTAATTAATTACCCGACCTATGCAATGAAATTATAAGCTATAATTAGTCAAGAATAGTCACAAATAATTCAAACAGCCTGTATATCAGGTGGATTTTTTGATCACACATATGAGATCAAAAATAGCCAAACGTAGCAACAAACTTGACAACGGCAAACTTACTGCCTTTCTGCACTCTTTTCAGATTATAACAAATACTTTCACAAAAACAAGGAACATCGTGACAAGATGCCTTGATGCCCAAATGTTTAAATTTGCCCATTCTTAATCTTTCGTCAATTAAAGAATAAAGTCAAACATTTTGAGCAGAAATTTGCTATCTAAAATTGCTGCAGGAAAACCAACGTTACACATCATATGCAGGGACGTAGGCTTTTTCTTTTAATTACAATATTGAGTAATTTAAAATTCCGGGCAGCAGT
The DNA here is from genome assembly GCA_023212995.1 of Komagataella populi. Taxonomy (NCBI): domain Eukaryota; kingdom Fungi; phylum Ascomycota; class Pichiomycetes; order Pichiales; family Pichiaceae; genus Komagataella; species Komagataella populi. Next base: position 731,062 of record JAKWAY010000005.1, on the reverse strand, counting down.
AGTCGTTTTAGTTGGAGAAAAATATCTTTTTTAGCTGGAACGATCACTCATTCAAGTAGAGCATTGTATACATTTACTGGTGTCGAAACTTTTGAGTTAAAGCTTCATGGTCTCTTTACTCTTCAACGCAATCTTCTTCACACTGAGGGTGCACGAAGTCGACAGAAGGGGTGTATGATTGCCACACATAAGTTTTAAGATGACTTGTCATGAACTCAAGCAGTGGTCAATTATAAGAGTAATCTCCCGTTAGCCTCATTTGTTAAATCCACTAAGTTCATTTTAACCTAGCTATCTTGAACCGAGATAGCGAACTCACACAGTCGAATACCATCAATTCTCAAATCAAAAATTGAAGGCAGTACCTATTGATCTCCTATGATGAATCGAATCTTGCTAAATGTAGGCACGCTCCAAAATGTTCAGGTCTTTTATAGCTACTCGACGATAGAAAATCGACTAATCTCACCAAAGAAGTTACGAGAAACTGACCGCCTGTTGTGTTGTCAACTGGTAGAGCAATGCCGATACCCACAATACAGGGTTAGAACCGAGCCTGCCCGATGAAGCATATTTGATTTTTTTGTTCATAGAGAATAAATAAACCACTATTTACAACTGCAGCACCAGCTGAAATTGAAGTTGCTCTACAAGCTATTGATCCAATGTATAGTGATCTGCCAACGACGCTTACAATACCAAACAACATCCGAATTGTATTCAACGTTCGATCATCCAGGGACAATTGTTTTTCAGGTGCATTACTATAAGACCGACCGTCAAGAAAATTGATAGGGACTTCCATTATCTGGAGTTGACAGATTTAATGAGATAAACTGAAAAATCATGGGAGCAGAATGACCATGACGACGATGGTATTAATGGTTGGCTAGTCGTGGCACTATATTTTATGAGAGCGTTTTTCGAAAACCTTTTCGAGACATTCTAGAAACGGATTATGGTTACATTTTCATGTTTTCTACCACCAACCATATTTTCAGACTACAAGTAAGGAGTTAAAGTACTTACTCATGCGAGTAACACTTATCAAAGAGCTCAGCAATATATTGGAATCTTTTGGCAGTGTTGGGATATTTAGATCTCGGTTTTAAGATGACGGTTGACTTTGCTTCCGAACATTTTGAAAAATTTCAAGGGACTCAAAAGCGACCATCTATCATTTACGCCTTACATGGCAAGATGGCTTCTGGGGAAACTTTTTTATCTTTTGACACAACTCTCCAGAAATCCACTTTTTCTCTGTTTTATCGGAATTAACCTCCAGAAGGCAGATTACGTAAAGCCCATCCGCGATTGCCCGATCTTAGAGCATATACGATAGCCAATCAAATCCCGCGAATTTGAAATCGGAACATGTAGGAAGTCAATTGTCATATATAAATAAATTACCTTCCCGAGGAATCTGAAAAAGAGTTCACCCCGACTTATTTATTCAATCTAACATAAAATGCCAGCTCCATACGAAAAAGGTTCCGAGAAGAAAGGTGCTACCCTGTTCAAGACCAGATGTCTGCAATGTCACACCGTTGAAGCCGGTGGACCACACAAGGTTGGTCCTAACCTGCATGGCGTCTTCGGAAGAAAGTCTGGTTTGGCTGAAGGTTACTCTTACACCGACGCCAACAAAAGAAAGGGAGTTGAATGGTCTGAGCAAACCATGTCCGACTACTTGGAAAACCCAAAGAAGTACATTCCAGGAACCAAGATGGCTTTCGGTGGTTTGAAGAAGGCCAAGGACAGAAACGACTTGATCACCTACTTGGCCAAGGCCACCAAATAGGGTTAAGAATACTTTAGACAAATTGGTTTTTATTTGTATATAGCTAGGTAAAAGACCGACAAGAAAAGAGGTACACTTTGTAGATTCAACGAAGTTAGTTATTTATTCATTTGCAGAGGATGTAGTTTGGCTTGGCCAGTGCTAGTAAAATGGAAAAGAAAAAGAAAAAGAAAAAGAAAAAGGAACGGGCAAGGAACGAGCGACTTGCGATGTCGGATGTACGATGTAATCGTTATTCCCACCCCTTCTATCATGTTCCGACCTGCTAGCGTCTGATATCTACCACCCTACAATTCTCGTCCCGAAATTCGTTAGTCACCCATACCCTCCCGTTAGCACTACAAACCAGCACAGTTGCGAAGTTCAAGGAAAATGGATCAACATGATCTTTTTCCGACTCGATATAGCTCTTCACCCAGTTTATCCCCCGATACTACCAGCTTGCAGTCAGTAGACACTACAACGATCAAGGAAGTCCTCAAGGCAACTGATCCCGTGGATCTTAATCACGCCGATAAATTCCATTTCACTAATCTGTTTTGCAAACACCTGAAGCAAGACCAGAAAGAGTTTGCAAGTGATTTTGAAAAGTTCAACAAGGAAACTCTGCTGGAAGAACGTCTACGCTCCAAAGTTTCCAGGGTCTTGAGCGCTCAAAAAAATTCGAATCGACTCCATGTTCTTGGATCGTCTGACACCTGGGTCCAGAAAACTGACTCTAACTCTTTCAAGACAATCCCGCTGAATGAATCAGAGTGGAATGAGAACGTTCCTATTGAAATTGATTTGGAAAAAAGATTCGACACCAGTCAAGATGACATCTCATCTGTGGAGAAGGGGTATTTTCCAGCGTCTAAAAGGAACTTTTTGTCTGAGTGGTATCATAAACCGAAAAGATACGATATTCAGAGAAAGCTGAAAACCCGAAATTTACTAAATATTGCCCTTGGTGGGACTATTGGAGTTGGTATCCTTCTTTCGTCAGGAAAAAGCTTCACTATTGCCGGCCCATTGGGTTGTTTAATAGGTTTCATTATCACAGGGATGCTAGTGCTAGCAACAATGTTATCTTTCTGTGAGATGGTCACGCTATTGCCTTTATGTGGTGGTGTCAGTGGTGTGGCTTCTCGTTTTGTAGACGACGCCTTTGGTTTTGCTTTGGGCATTGGTTACTGGTTCTCTTACACGATAGGACTGCCTACAGAGATCATTGCGGCTACAATTATGCTGAGTTATTACCCACATCTTGATGTTCCTGGCCCCTCAACTGCAGGCTGGGTTTTGTTTTTTATCTTGGTTATAGTATCAATCAATCTCTGCGATGTGAGAGTCTACGGAGAAGTAGAATACTTTTCCACCATCATAAAAGTCCTGGCGTTGTTGGTGCTCATCATTTTTATGGTAGTCCTCAATGCAGGAGGTGTTGCACCAAATCACGATTACATAGGTTTTCGGTATTGGGATACTTCCAAAACAAATAGGACAGAGTTCGTATCAAATGGACCGTTCAGACCTACGTTTGATTTAACGGATAAAGGATTGGGGGCTTTCAATGGTATTGGAGGAAATTTAGGAAGGTTTTGCTCCGTTCTCGTAGCTTGCGTTTTAGCAGCGTATTCATACGTTGGGACTGAGATTGTATTAATTGCAGGAGGAGAAAGCCAGAATCCACGTAAGGCTATTCCAGCAGCCACCAAAACTATATACTGGAGAATCATATTCTTCTACATATTGGCAATCTTTGTCATTGGACTGAACATCAATTCAGGGGATCCCCGCTTATTGCGGTTTTATACCGACGGGGGTGTTTCAGAGAATTCACAGGAACAAAGTGATTTACAAATGGTAATGGACAGGAATAATGGAGAAAAATGCCATGTGACATTATTGAAATGGGGAGAATTTTCCAATGGTAACCAATCTCCCTGGATAATTGCTTTACAGAGTGCAGGATTGTGCAGTTTTGCTGCAGTATTGAATGCTATTCTGATATACTTTGCGCTCACAGCAGGATCATCACAGTTATACGCATCATCTAGAACGCTGTATTATTTGTCCATCCAGGGAAAAGTACCGAAATTTTTTGGGATATGTTCAAACAGAGGTGTTCCGTATATTAGTGTTTTATTTACAGGATCATTTTCCACTTTAGCATTTTTTGCTGTTGAGCAAAATACAGTGGTAGTTTTTTCAAGATATCTGAGTATCTGCGCAACAGCGGGGCTGATTGTGTGGACAGGCATGTGTCTTTCATTTATTCGATTTTACTATGGATTGCAGCTGAGGCCGGATATAATAACCAGAAATGATGACAATTACCCCTATAGATCACCGCTTCAACCCTACTTGGCGTATTTTGGGTTCTTCACTGGCTCAATTTTGGTTCTCTCTGCTGGCTTCGTAGTATTTCTTAAAGGCCATTGGAATACCACTTTCTTTTTCACCAGTTACGGATCGCTGATACTGCTGGTTATTTGTTATTTTGGGTACAAAATTCTGCGCAGAACGTCAATTCAAAGGCTAGACCAACTTGACTTAGATTCCGGTAGAAGGGAAATTGACCGGTTCATTTGGGAAGAAGAAAAAGATTATACAGTAACCGTGAAAGGATGGATACGAAGTCTCATCAAAAAATTTGTCTATTAAAGACTGGAGAGAAGTTTCTCTTTTTTTTTTTGAACGATGTATTTTTCTAATGTTGAACTATCCGGGATGTCTAGGTTTAGAAGGGAGATATCATAGCCAGGTTTTGTAGTAGAGCTATCAACTTTGGTGTTTAAATTCCATCTGCGTTCAGCTGTTAGCATTTTTTCATATTCAAGGAGTTCTTTGTCCTGTCCTTCCGCATCTGTTTGGTTTTGACAGGTGTCATGGATTGTTGTGTTCACTACTCCGAAATAAGATAATGGTAGTTTTTCCCTTGATTCTTCTAAAAGACGTAGCCGTTGCTTTTTATCTTTTGCTGCTTTTAACTGCGTTTCTTGCTCTGTTCTGTGTTTCTTCTTTGCCTCAAGCATCTGCTTGACATCAGGGAGATCTTTGGCTCGCCCAAAATATCTGTACCCACTAGAGTCAACATTAGCACCGCTCATAGCTTTCTTAGAATTTAAAATGTAGTTTGGGCCGCCCAGTTCCTTGATGTGATACTCCCAGGCAAATCTCTCTTTTGTTAATTTGTTCAATTCATCATTCAGCTCCCGTATTTGATAATCACTAAGTGAGACGTCGTTGATTCTGGATATCTTTTGCGAAATTTCCTGAACACACAAGGTCCGAAACTTTTCCGCCACCTTTAGATCTTTCACAGCCTGCACTCTTTTCGGTCTGGCATCCCCTGTGACAGGCAGAACATTTTTCTGCCTATGATATCTGTTAAGAAGGGAGTTTGCTTTCTCTGAATTCCTAGACATTACTATGGAGGAGAGATCTCTTTAGCTATTTCTTTTAATCTTCGCGCGCGACTTATGTCAGATACTAACTAATTTCTGGAACTGCCAAGTTTTCGTTTCTTTCCTTTAACGCTTATCTTGATACATACCCATCATGTCAGCGTTATTTTCGACTAGACATTCCAAATATGTCTTCGCTGGGATTTTTGTGTTTGGCCTGTTTTTATTTTTGCTGGCCAATCCGTCGTCTGGACATCCAAGTCTCCCAAAGATAAAAACCGCTCCTACCACTGGATCAGATGGACGCGTTATTCATGGATTGGATGATGACGCTGAAAGTATCTATGGAGGGAAAAATAGCCCTGCTAATGCACCCAATACCCCTAAGATGGGCGGTGAAGTAGCCTCGAATGACCCTGAATCAAAGGTTTCAATCGATAATTCAGGATCTGTGAAGACGCCAAACACTTCGTCGTCGTCTGATTGTGGTACGAAATACGTGGTGATGATTGATGCAGGTTCCAGTGGTTCGAGAGTACATGTATACTCTTTTGATACGTGTTTTTCACCTCCCAAACTTTTGGATGAAACGTTTGAGATGCTGAAACCTGGTTTGTCTTCTTTCGACACTGATGCTGTGGGGGCCGCCAAATCGTTGGACCCACTGCTTAAGCTCGCTGTAGAGACTGTACCCAAGGACCAACAAGCTTGCACGCCTGTGTCTGTTAAAGCAACTGCTGGTCTTCGTTTGCTAGGACCAGAGAAGTCTGACAAAATCTTGAAACAGGTACGCAGTCATCTACAGGTACAATACCCATTCTCTATTGTTGAAGGTGATGGGGTGGCCATCATGGAAGGAAGCGATGAAGGTGTTTATGCCTGGATTACAACTAACTACTTGTTGGGAAACATTGGGTCTCCTGAGAAAATTCCTACGGTCGCCGTTTTCGACCTGGGCGGTGGCTCCACACAGATCGTTTTTGAGCCAAAAGAAGGTGAAGAAATGCTACCTGGTGAGCACAAGTATGAGATTGAATTCGGTGGAAGACATTTCACATTATATCAGTACTCCCATCTGGGATACGGTCTTATGAAGGGCCGTGAAAAGATCAATGCGTTGGTAATAGAAGCTGCTCTCAAAGCTGGTAACTCAAAACTATCAAAACTGGCAAGTAAAAACGAGGAGCCAGCTGCCAAACAAACACTCGTCCACCCATGTCTTCCACCAGCTGTTACAGCTTCAGATGTTAAGGTGGAACTAGAGAATGGAGATACTTACATCGTTGACTTTGTATCTCCTTTAAAGGATGAGAAAGCCAGTGATCTTGCAAGCACTTCAGCCACTCAATGTCGTTATTTGGCAGAAACAGTCCTCAACAAAGATTTGGAATGTAAAACAAAATCTTGTTCGTTCAACGGAATTTACCAGCCATCTTTAACTCATCAATTTGAAGCAACAAGGGACATGTACATCTTTTCGTTTTTCTATGACAGATTGCAGCCACTAGGGTTCCCGTCCAGCTTTACATTGGACGAAGTCAAGGAGATTACAAAACTTGTATGCTCAGGATCCACCTTCTGGAACGAATTTCTCTTCCAACCTGAAAGTATCCACGAGCTGGAAACTGAGCCTCTCTGGTGTCTTGACCTGTCATTCATGGTGGCATTGTTACACACTGGTTATGAGATTCCTCTGTCAAGAGAATTGCATACTGCCAAAAAGATCAAGGACAATGAGTTGGGCTGGTGTTTGGGCGCATCTATACCTTTATTGGACAAAAATGCTAATTGGAAGTGTCGAGTGGCATAGGTGGACTTGGTTCACTTTATTTAGGCAGTCGACCATTATATCATAGACAAATAGCTTCAACTATACTCAACTATTTCATCCTAGTAAATGGTATGCGAAGTGTCCTGCGAGGTGTGCTCCGAAGAGGATCGAACTCCATGGTTTTCGCGAGAATTATTTATTCCCCCACCCAGTTCAAAGTACCGGCCAATTTGAATTTCTCAGCTGAGATTTGACTACGTACTACTAACTGTTAGTACACCATCTCGGCTTCTCCTCAATAAATTTAATGTCTTCTTCGAAGCTGCACAATATAGAAGATCCAGATACTTCTATTTTGGACAAGACTTCCACGGATTCCAAAAACAGATATGAGTCACTACCTAAACTTCCCATATTGCACGACAGCTTATACTGTAAAGACAATCCAAGAGAATTGCCATCAGATAAGGACGTAATCTCAAGTCTTCAACGTAAGCCATCAAAACAAAAGTCGAAGCTATCAGATGAAATCAAGAGTCTGTCGCCTTCACTGAAAAGTGTGAAGTCTCATGCACAGTTGGCCAAGACAGCGAACGGAGTAAGAACACTGGCAAGAAACTTGAATAAGGCTACCATCAAGCTAAACGTGCGATCGGTCATGATAATCACAAAGGCTCGTGATAACTCATTAATCTACCTAACAAAGGAGTTAACAGAATGGCTTTTAAAGAGAGAGCCCCGTATGGACATTTATGTTGACCACCACCTGGAGAAATCTAGAAGATTTGATCCAAAATCAATCTGGCAAGAGATACCAACGGCACAGACGCACCTTAAATTTTGGAACAAAGCCTTGATTAGGGAGCGTCCAGATTTGTTTGATCTGGTGATCACCCTAGGAGGCGATGGAACCGTATTGTACGCCTCTACACTGTTTCAGAGAGTAGTACCACCAGTGCTCTCATTTTCACTCGGCTCGTTGGGTTTTCTAACTAATTTTGCTTTTGAGGATTTTGCTTCCATTCTAACTGATGTTTTGGAAAATGGAGTACGCACCAATTTGCGTATGAGATTTACATGTCGAGCCCATAAGGAGAATGGAGAGTTAATGTGCGAACAGCAGGCCCTCAACGAGTTGACTGTTGACAGAGGTCCTTCTCCTTGGGTCTCCATGCTCGAGCTATACGGGGATGGCTCGTTGTTGACTGTGGCCCAAGCCGATGGTCTCATAATAGCAACACCCACCGGATCTACCGCATATTCTCTAAGTGCAGGCGGGTCATTAGTACACCCCAGTGTCTCTGCTATTAGTGTTACACCAATCTGTCCTCACACTCTTTCGTTTCGACCAATTCTCCTGCCCGATTCGATGACTTTGCGCATAAAAGTTCCCGCGAGGTCAAGGTCCACTGCGTGGGCATCTTTCGATGGCAGATCACGCGTGGAACTCCTCAAAGGTTATTATGTGACTGTAACTGCTTCACCATTCCCATTCCCGACCGTGAGGTCATCGAAGAATGAATATTTCGACAGTGTGAGCAGAGTCTTAAATTGGAACAGTCGAGAAGAGCAAAAATCATTTGTACACCTCTTGAGTGACAAGAACAAAGAGTCATATAACCAATATCATTCTGGGAGAACTGGTAATGGAACCATGCAATCTGTCACAAACAGAAACGGCGGGTTTGCTAATCTTCAGGACGGCCCTACAGATATGAGTATGAGCGTAAGCAGCCAAGCCTATAATAAAATCGCAGAGTCCCTCAAAAAAGTCCAACTAGAGAGAAGACATAGTAATACTTTTGAGATAGACTATAACGACTCGTCAAGCTCGGACGACAACAGTCAAATACCTGAATATGCGTCAGACTCTACGATAGAGCTAGACGACAACGCTGGTGACAATTATTTTGTGCCTCTTCCCGGTGAAGGAATCAATACTCCAGTGCCCCAACCCCAGATGTCCACTGATCCAAACACGCAATCGATGTCTAATAGTTTCATCACTACCCATAAGGTTAGTCCACTCCATGACAGTACAGATCGCGCCCCTAAATGATTGATAAGTCTGATATAGCTTTAATAAAAAATCATAATTGACGTCATAGCCTGAAGTAATATCGGTATCGCTTGACACAAGGCTAGCACCCATACCCTTATTGCTTGCTGTTTCTATGTACACCTTTCTACGCCTATCCGTTCATTCCTGCCTTTAAACAGAGCTATAGAGTTTGTCCGGGTAACGCCTAGATCTCCAGCGAAAGGGTGCCTATGTTTCTATCATTCTTGTTCTTATCCTAAGCAGATCTTCCCCTTTGATTTAACAAAGAAGTTCCAATTGCAAATTGAAACAGCACTCTAACGACCAATTGGAACCTATAATTATCAAGTTTGTTGTTTCTTCCTTTTTAGTCAAGTAAATCTCTGGAACTACACTTTTTTTACGGAGATCTTTTACAGCAACCAACCCACATATTCTAATGGAGGAGTCAATTCCTACGCCACCACTGGAAGAAATGGAGGTGTCTGGTGTCGAGTCAAGTTCTAGTCAGTCTCCTAACCCGATTGATGTGACCCAGCATGATTCCAGTAATTTCGAAGCAGTCAAGAAGCATGTTCTTCCTCCCGTCCCACCAGACTACGAAGTTGAGTTTGAGGGTTATTTTACCTGGAATATTCAGGACTGGAGGAAACTGTCTGACTCTAAGATTGTAAGCCCCCGGTTTGTACTGGGGAACTACAAATGGAACTTGTTAATGTTTCTCAAGAGAGCCAACAGTGGCACCAATATTGGAATTTACTTAGAGCCTCATCCCCTCGATGAAGAGCAAGAGCAGGATCCCAATTGGTATGTTTGCTCCCAGTTTGCAATTGATTTGTGGAACCCTGAGTACCCTTATATACACAAGTCAAATGCCTCTTACCATAGATTCAATCAGGATGTCACGGATTGGGGATTTAGTACATTTTTAGAGCTGAGAAATTTACACCGTGCCAGTAAGTCCTATGATAAGCCGTTTTTATTTGACAACAAGCTCAATATTACAGTCTATGTGAGAGTTATTAAAGACCATACAGGAGTCTTATGGCATAACTTCGTGAATTACGACAGTAAGAAAGAAACTGGCTTGGTGGGCCTCAATAACCAAGGAGCCACTTGTTATCTGAACTCACTTTTGCAGTCTTATTACTTTACAAACCTCTTTCGAAAAAAAGTTTATGCTATTCCAACCGATGACGAAGCAAAGAACGAACAAGCTAGTGAGGAGACTATTAGCGTTTCTTTGGCATTGCAGCGAGTCTTCTATCAGCTTCAGAAGTCAAACCTTCCAGTTGATACTACCGAATTGACCAGATCTTTTGGTTGGGATACTAATGAGGCATTTATCCAGAATGATGTTCAAGAAATGAATCGTCTTTTGATGGAAAAATTAGAAAACAAAATGAAAGGGACGTCTATCGAAGGGTGTTTGAATGACATATTCGTTGGAAAAATGAAGAGTTTCATTCGATGCATTCACGTGGATTACGAGAGCAACAGGATAGAAGATTTCTGGGATATACAATTGAATGTCAAAAATATGGGTTCTTTGAAGAATTCTTTTGAGAACTATATTGAACTAGAGACATTGAGCGGCGAAAATAAGTATGATGCTTCTGGGTTTGGTCTTCAGGATGCCGAAAAAGGTGTTGTATTTGAAAGCTTCCCTCCCGTTTTGCATTTGCAATTAAAAAGATTCGAATATGATTTTGTTTACGATCAGCTAGTTAAGATTAACGATCGCCATTCATTTCCTGATGAAATTGATCTTAAGCCATATCTTGACAGCACAGCTGATGCTTATAATGAAGACTGGGTTTACTCCCTACATGGTGTGTTGGTTCACACGGGGGATATTTCTACGGGGCACTATTATGCTATGATTAAACCAACCATTGAAGACACTTGGTATAGATTTGATGATGATAAAGTTTGGAAAGTAACTAGGAGCCAGGTATTTGATGAAAATTTTGGTTTTGATGAGCTGCAACCGGATATTGTTAGATCAATGACTAGATCCCAGTTTTTGGATTATCAGCAAAAGCGCCATACGTCTGCATATATGCTTGTCTACATCAGAAAAAGCAAGGAAAAAGATGTTTTGGAGCCCGTAACAGATGCAGACGTTCCGTCTCATATCCCTGAGCAAATCCATAAAGAACTAGAGGAACGTGATCTTATGGAAAAAGAAAGAAGGGAGATGCATTTGTATGAGCACCTTAAGATTATTACCAACAAAACATTTTCCAAGTATGAAGGTTTCGATCTGACTCCAAATATCTCTGACCTAAATTATTATGCCAGTGATTTATTTGATGAAGAGTCATACCCGTTGGATATAAAGCTTTTAAAAATTGAACCATTGTCTAAGTTGTATGATCTGGTATCAGCTTCTCTGGGAGGAGTGGATCCCAGAAAATTTAGATTCTGGCACGTTTCAACACGTCGAAATTATACTGCGAGACCTGATGGTCCAGTTCCACTGACATATGATACTTCTAAAATACCTATCGGTGAAGTATTCAAACTGAATTCTGGCAAGAAGTCGGTTCAACAGACTTTTCTGTTTGTAGAAGAAGTCGGCAAAGAACTCAATTTTGTGTCTAAAAAACTTTTGGAAATAAATCATCAAATAACTAAGTTGGATTCTGAAATTAATGCGACAAACAAGTCTGAACTTCTTGTCCAAAGGTATTCTCAGATTCCAAGCGATTCTTTCCCTTCTTTCTATGGTATCGATCAAGATTATATACTCTTATTTTTGAAGTATTTTGATCCCAAATCTCAAACTTTGCAAGGTTTGACTCACGTCATCGTGAATAAAGATGCCAAAGTGTCGACGTTAATTAAATCTCTCAATTATTTTATGGGATTTGATTTAGAGACTCCGTTGAATTTATATGAAGAAATTGAGCCAAAATCTATTGAACCGGTCATTCCTGATATTTCTTTTATGGAGTCAGAGCTATTGAATGGAGATATCATCTGTTTCACGCGAGCCGACACAGAATCTGATGGATCTATAAAAGAAAATGTAGATGGTTACGGATCCGTTATTACATTCTACAACTTTTTGGAATCTAGAATTCATTTGTTTGTGAGGCCAGCAGTATTGGATTCCTTCTTGAACGAGGAAGATGAAAAACTTTTGGAGTCCAAAACATTTCATATATGGGTACCTGTTCAGATTCCGTATGACGCACTGGTTGCCAGGTTTGCAAAAGAAATCAAGAGTGATCCCGATTACCTGCGGCTGTACGGAGTGAATCATGATGATACCCGAATAGCTATTCACAGAAACACAAGGTTGCGTGATATCCTTCCTCGAAGCGTCAAACCTTCTCAAACAATTACCTTCGAGTACGAGATTTTAGACATCACTTTAGCAGAATTTGAAAGTTTGGTCCCAATCGAGGTTTATTGGTTTAACAACTCAGTTCTCCACCTGCAAAAGTATGAACTACTCATATCGAAACAAGAATCTATGTTTGATTTGCTCGGCAAGCTCCAGGATAAGATTGGATTTAACGATGAAATACGGGATGGTATTCTTGCATGGATTTCTGTTGACCACAAATTTGGAACCTTGGTGGCTGATGAAAATATTATAAGCTTGGTTTTACGGGAGAATACCAGCCATATATTCATCGGCTCATTTCCTAATCTCAAGAAAATTCTCACTACAACTGACGAGAATCTACTCTTAGAGCTCGATGGTGTTGAGATTGCTAGAGGTGATATCAGGGAGGTTCCTGTGTTCCAATTTAGGAATGACATCCATCGTAAACACGGCGCACCCTTTATTTTTGATGTCAGAAAGAATGAGAGGTTCAAAGATACCAAGAATAGATTGCAACGGTTATTAGGACTAGGGGATAAAGAGTTCACTAAGACAGAGCTTGTGATAGTATCTGATTCCGTAGAACAACAGACACGTTATGTGAACGACGAGTCACTTGTGCTTTATGACGAGTTAGCCGAACACGAACAGCTTGCGATTGACACACCGCCAAGAGCTGTGAGACGCCCAACTATGCAAGAACGAACGCTATTCATTAAGGATTAAGAACTTTCTCTGGTTTCCGAAAAGTTAAAGGGAGTAATACATACAAAAATGGAGTATAGTACAATGGAGCCACGATCAAATTCGACTAGTAGCGTTTTCGTATTCCCGCTTCCGTAACTCAGTGCTACTTAGCTTATCACAAAAGTTTTTCTTATCGGATCCACCAAGAACCTTGACAACGTAAACATCCAAAGCAGGGAAGTTTTTCTCTCGCCGAACCTTATTGACGTACTCTCCCCCAGAACTTGTTTCTTCGCTAACCACCAAGGCCTCTATTTCTTTAACCGTTGCTGTTGGACCACAAACATCGTTGATTTCATGTATCTCCACTGGAAGGCCAGGGTATGCAAAATCAAGAAATCTCAAAATATTCTCTTTGCGTTCAGTGAAATTCTCCAAATAGTCTTTATATTTTTTATTAGTCAACATTGATTCACCGGTGACTCCAACTATTAGCTTCTCTTTCGACAGAAAGGCACTAATACTCAGCAAAATTTTGTGACCATCGTGAAGGTGGTCAAAGGTGCCTCCGACAGCCACAACTTTAAAATGCTCGGCAGCAAAGTTCTCTGACGATGATTCGGTAGTGTACTCAATCCTGTGAATTTCACTGGGGTCAAGCTTGATATTTACTGGTTCAACATTGGAGATATTGATCAGTTGCTCCTGGTGAAAAGTGGTATCGCCGTCAGCAACATAGATCTTGGACCATTGTTTATGGGGATCTCTGAACACTCTCTTAGCAAAACCCACCTGTATGTCTGCCTCTAGTCCATATGATTTCCTTGTAGCTTCGTACAAGTGCTGCAGTACACTGTTCAACTCATGCACTCTTGAAATCTCATCAGTAAGAACCACATCGATATAGCGACTGTTTCCCAGCTGGCTGATCTTATGAATGAATTGTGTGTACAGACCGTTATCCAAAACATTCCCCGATACAATAATCAAACACGGATGGGAACGCATTTTTTACGTCTCTGGCACGTTCCTAGAAGGGGTTCAGTTGTGCTCTCCAGCTACCGAAGTAGGGGTAGACATTAGGGGGTTTGAAGTATGATCGCGAGTTCCTGTCAGGAAAATGTTGAAAGCCGGTCAAACAATTTGGCCGAAAAGTGGGTCGAAGCTAGTTCAAATTCATAGGAAGAAAATCTAATCAATGGGATAGATTATGACTACAGGATTGAAATCGATCCCTCATGAAATACTTGTAAAGAGTTTTGGGCGTACCTCATTCGGAATGGCAATTGCTTCTGCCTAACCTCTTGGGGGTTTTTCCCTTACAATCGTGGGATCGCATCGCGTATTTGCTTCTAATATTTACTTTCACTCATTGAACATTTTGTTTCTTTTCACTAATGTCTTCCAAACCCAATAATAAGTCTTCGTCTTATTTCGAAAAGCAAAGAGATGCGCTGGTTGCAGAGATATCCGTTTCTATGGACACCCTTTTGAATAACGTCAACACCTTGAATAGATCATTGGAAGGAGCCATAGCTGTGGGGAAGGAATTCGATAATGTTGCCGCTATATGGAACAACTTTTATGACGGGATGGACCAGACGGACAGGTTGTTTCAGAAGAATTCCAGATTAACACCAGAGGAAGATCTTGGAACGCCACCTACAGACTCATCAAGGTGATTGCAAACATGTTGCTACCGTCAACTTGAGCTTTTTTTTGGACCGTGAAGCTCAGCAAGCGTGTTGATTTTTGTTCGCAATGAAGAGCTGATTTCGACCTCTCTTGTCATGCCACCAGAAATCATGCATAACCATGATTCTATCAGTCTGCTTCTTACTAGTTCGACCAGTATACACAGGTAGTTAAAGTATAGGACTAATGTGTCCCACCCCTCCTTGCTTTCAACAACAGGAATTGATTCACACTATGTAACAACAAGACATGATTCCGAGTAAACCGCAAATACTCTGGAAATGTCTAATTCTGCTATATTATCATGTATTATTATACAACGAAATATGATCAGTCCGATACATCCTCCAATAATGGTTCGAACTTTAATTTCTGGTCCAAATAGCTATAACTGTTTTCAGGAACGACAGCATTCACTGTCCGTGCGTCAAAAGAGTCTAACCATTTATTTGGGGAATGAAGCTGTGATTTTATGTGATCTGAATTTGAATTGATGATGGAAAGAGCATGTTCATGATTGACAAAATTAACATTAGTGAGCAGTTCAAAGATTTCAACAAAGTAGTAGATCAATGCTTCCAATCCACGAAGGTAACCATCATCAACTCTATTCCGATGGACCGGTGGAAAGTTTGTAGTGGGAGGGTAGGGATCCTCACCTGTAACACATTGAGCAAAATCAATAATCTTGACAAGAATCTGACTTTCTTCGAATATATCTCTACTAGCATCATACATCAACAATAGCGATGAACCATACATCCTGTAATCTACCAGCTTGGAGAATTCTTGCTTCAGCTTTTCGATTTCTTTGACCAAAGGCGGGATATGTCTCACCACGCTATAAGATGTTTTGCCATCATATAGAAACCTACATAGACACCTTGCAAATTGTTCGCCTTCTTTTACTCTTCGCCCAAAATATTTGTCACGGTAAAGAAAGCTATCAGATGATCCATCCCAGACTTTCATCCCGCATATGCGCACACCCAGTCTCCTGCTGGTAGTCTTTTGACATTTTCGACGTTGAGAGATACGTTTTGACACACTGGCCTCTATGCCATACTGCCTCGTACCCATCTTCAAATCAAGTACACATGGTCGTTTCATCTCGTTGGTAAGATCTTCCAATAAGAGGAATTGTTCTAATTTAGTGTGTATTCTGGGGCGATCATGATCCATGGCGAAAATGGAATCACTGTTTGACCGATCCACCTTGTGAGTAGCGTTAATAGGTTCCTCAAACCCATCGCTCGGAGTAGGAGAGGTTCGAATAGCCGATTCATCTACAGTGCTCGATGATCGAAACATGTCAGGCGATGTTGAAACGTTGGACTGTGCTGAGCGACTTAAACGAGGCGCATGAGATGATGTAGACAATTGCGTTTGACAATAGTTCGATTGTCTTCTATAAGAAAGCCTGCGACGGTGTATGCTATGTGTTGCAGACTGGCAATGTTCTCTAAAAGGGCCGAATACTTCCTTCAAAACCAATTCCTGAAGTTTTTTATTAACTGTAGTGGTGCCAATGCTGTTACTAGTGGGAGGGAAAGAATTAGATGGAGAAAATGATGAAGAGTCGTCAGAAGATGCAAAATTAGTGGCAGAATAGTGTCCTAGGAACTCTTTGGGGATGATGTGTTTGTTATCGTCTAGTAGGACTTCAGGGGCAACAAGAGGATCTGACTCCACCTGGGACTTAGATCTGTTTACGGACACGTTGTAATTTTCTTCCAAAACGCTACTGTAGCGTACATTCAGGACCCCGATATACTTGGGCATGAATTCCAAGAGCTCTGGATGACGCATCTCTATGATCTCATACCAGGTATTTTCCCTGTTTACCAAAGCTTTACAAACAGCCCTGTGCGAGAATTTGAAGATCGCTGTGTGCCCACCAACTTTGTTCTTGAAGGGTGTCAGTTCTACAGCCAGAGGGAAATTGTATACTGCCGAGTCCTCCTCTTGGTCACTATGTTGATAAGCCGGTGGTTCTGAGTCCGATTGCTTGGGACTGTGAAACAAACGCAAGGACTGAGCTGCTTTACGACCAACGAGTTGACCAGATTTCTCTGTTGTGTTAGCAGAAGCTTCCGCTACACTGCTTCTTTGTTGCATATTTTATTTGGATGTCTATGGGCTCATTAACAATGGATCTCTGGTGGTTCAAAGACGTTAACTATAAAGAAAGAGGAAAGAAGTTATTCATGTTTATTAGTAGTAGCCTCTTCGATGATTCGCGGCAATCAACGTGCAGCGGAGATGGTGCGTAATATCCACACAGCTGGGCGGGTAATCTAAAGATGAGATTGGTTCCAGGAAACAATAGATAAGCTGGGCAAGGGCAAGTTCTGTTGTTGTAAAAGCAAGTAAAAATTAAACACTAAAAATGATCTCTTATTCAGACAGATTTTTCTGTTAAGGAATCGGAACCGATGGTTTCCGCAGATGCAACAACTGGAATGCTGTTGTTCTTGCTCCTGGTAAGCCTCTTGTACAACAGGAACAACACACCGAGGATCATCACTGTGCCCAACGTTACTCCAGCACCAATTCCACCGGCGGCTGCGTTGGAAAGACTAGAGTGGTTACTTTTGATGTTCAAAGATGAGTAATCACCAGACAAGAGACTTTCAAGGTCAACTCCGCTGCTTTGCAGTTCTTTAGCCGTCTTGTAAGTAGGAGAGTAAGGAACACATACAGATGGGTACTTGGAAGCATCCACACCAGTATTGCATCTGTCACACCAATCACCCAAAGTTAAGATGGAGTATTGCTTGATATTTTCAGTGAACGTGTCCCAAGACATCACTGTCTCTTCGGCACCAAAGATTGGGTACACAGTAAACTGGTCCCAGGAATCTGTTCCATTTTTGAACGAAAATTGCACAAAGTGGTTGTTGGAAGAGTCCTGTAACAGGTCGAAGATATAGGTGGCACCATAATCTGGCATTCCTGTGAAGTTAGCTGACAGTTTGTTCAGTTGAAGTAAACCGTTCAGTTGGAACATTGTATTGAAAGAGCCTGTGAAGTAATTGATCAAAGGAGATTGCACCTCCTTGGTGGTGTTCAAATAAGTCCAAACACCTCCCAAAATGGATTGACCTCCAATAGAGATATCTCCAGTCACATTGCTCTCATCATACGATATGAGCCATTGGAACTGATCGGACAGAATCTTTACCTCGTCTAAAAGAGTGATATTCCATTGGTCATGCAAGGTACTGTTGTGAATCCAGTTGACATTCATGTAATCGAAAATGTCCATGGCATTGCCAAAGTTTAACTGCCAGGAAGGAACGTCCTCTTCTGGTAATAGATCTCTTAATGAAGAGTAAAAATCAAATGTGCTTTCATTGAGTCTCTGGAACTCATCAGCCTTGTATGCGGCCGCGAGTGCAGCATCTGAGTTTGCACAGTTAACGTCACCCTTGATAATGAAATTTTTCGGGGACATAGGGTCTTGGAAGTCCATCATGACATATTGGTAGCCATTGAGAGGATACTCCATGACGGTCCCATTGTCCAAGTCAGATTCGGTGCTTTGGATCAACAGTTCATTGCTCAAAGGCCCATCAGTTGCAGGAAACAGTCCTTGGAGGAAAGCCATATGGGATTTTGCAATAGTACCGGAGTATGGTGCTTGACCATAGTACTCTGAAGCTTGGTAGAATCCCTCATCGTTCAGTTTCGCAATCTTATACTCAGAGTCTACTGGCTCATTTTCGTATGTGAGCCCATAGTATCGCTCTCTGAAAAGAGCTCCATTTTGCAATTGGGCCTCAGCTCCTAGAGGGGTCTGTTGGTTGGTAGGTTTGGCAGGTCTGTCATTATGACGTCCAAAGATGAACGTTCCGACACATTCGTAGTCTTCAGCATAGGCTGATCCCAGAAAGGAGAGCAAGATCAATGAAATACTACCAGCGTTCAACATGATATTTCTTCTTAATAGTTGAATTGAAATATAAGAATGGCAGCTTATATAAAGACGAGCGACTACTAACTAAAAAATGTGTCATTTTATCTTTTCGATGCTTATTAGGTGTGCAAATCAATTTCCGCGGAACACGCCGCGGCAACCTTATTCTTACGTACTATGCTTTCTGTTTGGGGCCTATTTCACCGAAAGAACAATTAATTCCTGGTAATTATAATAGTCGTACGAACTTAATTCTATGTACTGCATATACACAATCTATTATGGGCTATCTTGCTCCGCAAATTGTCACATCATTTCTGGACCACCCTTTGGGCACAATTACGTAAGCTGTTCAACTGGTCGATGCATTCACTGGTTTTGCCCTTACTTCGGATGCAAGACTCGTAATCGGCCATCACGTCTGCGCACTTCTCTTGAATCTTCTGGAAAGAAGGCACATCACTCTTTATACATTTGGCTAATTTTCCCTGAAACGGAATACAGTCTGTCACATCTTTCACACTGGGATCTGACATGCACTTGTGATAATCAAGGAATTGCTGTGGACAGAACTTGGCAATCTTTTGAAGGAGGTAGTTAGTAGACTGTCATTATCTCTCGTTATCATTCCTTCTAAGGAAGCTAAAGCATTTCTTACGTCATCCAGTAACAATTGGTCTAAAACTCCAGACATTGGTGCTATTCGTGTGGCTTCTAGAATTGAAATTGCTAAGGTACAGGGAATTTTTCAGTTCAGTTTTTTGCAAGCAATATGGATGAGAAGGTTCGCCTTCTGGAAAATATTAACTTCCACCGGTTAGCCGCTCAGCATCCTTCGCTAGGCCGGTTTTTCGTGGGTACTCAGTACAATTTTGAGTCCCATGAGGGGTTGATAGAGCTAGCTCAGGTCATCCTACTTGAGTATTTCCAGCTGAAAGTCCAATTGGACAAAACAAGATTATGCCCCCGCATTCCAAACAGATTAAAATATTTGCGGCTGGTAGGTTTAATAGCGGAGGTGTTTAAACTGGGAGATTCTCCTTTGGTTTTAGATATTGGCACGGGTCAGGCTTGCATTTATCCATTACTGGGATCCAAGATAACCTCTTGGAGGTTTATTGGCACTGATATTGACGAGAAAAGCCTTGAATGTGCCAGAAAGGTTTTAAAAGAAAATAAATTAGACGACGGACAAATTCAATTGAAATTGGTTCAGATGAGAGAAGATCCCTTCATGGATTTAGCCGACTGTGATATTGTCATGACTAACCCTCCTTTTTATGACGAAGCTGGCGTCAGGAAAAATAAACCCGAGAAACCAATACTTGTCGGAAAGCCAACAGAGCTAGCAACTGAAGGTGGTGAGTCCCAGTTTATCATCAACATGATAAATTGTAGTGTAAAGTATGCCAACAGAGACACCATATATTCTTCGCTTGTTGGAAAATACAGTTCTTTAGAGCTTGTAGTAGCAAAGTTGAAGGAATTGCATATTACAAACTATGGATTGAGTGAATTTAGTAATAAGACTAAGCGTTGGATTGTGTTCTGGACGTTCAACAAAAGAAGACCTCCCGATAGCATAAGAATGATCAAAAAAACTACTTTTAATCCAGATAAGCATGAAATTTCGATTCCCGTGAAACATAAATTTGACCTGTTGGATTTCCTTTCTTCGATGGAACGTACTACAACGGAAAGAGAGAATGAAGCAATAAATTTCAAAACCAGAGGTATAGTCTGGTCCAGAAAATTTCGACGAACAAACACTACTTCATTAAACGAAAAGAATGAAACAGTGGAATCAGTGTTCCGAATCACGCAACTGGAAACTAAAATCAAAGTTCACTGGTGTTACGGAGATGATCGTGGCGTATTCGAAAGTCTCCTAGGTTTAATCACTCGTAAAACACAACATAGTGGTAATTAATAGTCATAACTTCTCCAAGTAGCCCTGTTGAATAAGTTTTTCTACATCAGCTTGTCTCACAAAGAATTGAGAGTCTTTGGTCAAATTAAACACGCCATATTCAGTCAAAATCTCGCCTGCGTCTTTCAATACACGCACATCAATGAACACCTCTTTTGGCGGTTCCAAAGACCCACTAACGTCGACGTCTTGGAAAGGGCTTTTGTATAATGCTACTAAGTTACTGTATTTCTTGAAGTATTCTTGCTCGTGATGCGATAGATTGTCCATCTGCTGGGAATCCATTTCTTGTCCAGTCCATGCAATTTCCATGAGCTTCTCCACTCTGGACTTCTGATAACCCAAAAGACATCGCTTATTACGACGCATTGACAAATGTGTAACGAACAATTGACATTGTTTGACGCGGTCTTGGGCATTGGTGTCCTGGGACGCAATAATGTCAGATTCCTTTTGTAAATCACGGGTCTCTCGTATAATGTCTCTGACATCATGTTCTTGGTACATTGGAAGACCATCTAGTGCTCTAGACCTTTTGGCGTCTATAATAAGCTTAGTAGCTGTATCACCAAACATCTCGTTGGGTAAACTTCAAATCTTTCTTTCCTCCAAGTCTGGAGATCAGATATTGATCTCGCAAAAAAAAATGCGCGTAATATTCGGATTCTCATTTAAGTACTTTGTGTGGGATGCATGACAGCTTCCACCACTTCTTTGTATATGGTGGACCGTCACTTGAGACGGAAAAGGCAGCGATCTAGAACTCCGTTGCCGGCTGTGGATGTTGACGGCTACTTCATTGAAAGCCAAGAGAAACCACCTACTGGCCCGGTCAGTAAAGGAGAAGGCAGGGCGAGTAAGAAGAGGAAAACCCTGGAGTTGGATAAAGAGTTGGATGCCTGGGCATTAATCGATGAATTGGAAACGGCACCGAAATGTGAGCTTTTACAGAAAGTCACATTAATCTGCAACAATGGAGACTCCAGTGATGAAACACCTCTACTCGTTTCGGAGACCGAAGAGCCTATTGATTTGGCTAACTTGAACGATTCTTTCAATGAAGCTTTTGAGTCTCCCAGTCAAAACTCGATTGTCCAAAATCACAAAATGAGTCATAATGTTATCCAGCATCAAGAGTCTTTGCGGACGTATTCATCGATACGGTCCTTTTTGGAAGACGATAATAACGAAGCAAATGATATGCACCAACCAGTAGCTGAAACTCATCGCAAGGACACTATTCAAGATATAAACAATTTGCGACATTTAGGCGTTTCAAATAAGATCAAGGACGAGTATCAATTCATGGCAGAATCTTTTGAAACAGGAGACACTTCAATTATGCAAACCACCTTGTTTGATTTGTTGCAAAGACTCCAAAGAGATGAGAGAATGTTGAAGTACTTCCACCACATGGGATTTCCCAAATCCTTACTAGATAGTAATAGCCTTAAGAAAGATACGCTATCAAAGCTTATTTTTATTGGCGTACTCATTTTTATGTCCAGTCAAGATCTGAATATGACTTATTTAATAAAGTCAATTCCAGATTTGGATCAGTTTCTAACTCTCTCTAGAGATTATAGGTGGCCGGATAAATTATCTGCGATAAAACGAAAGTCAATTCTTAATTTCCAAAACCTTCTCCAGAAAATAATTGGAGGGTGCTCCCCCACCGTTATCAGTCTTCACTTTTTAATCACCTTGGCAAAAATAGACTGTTTGCCTACCTTAAAGCCTGACCTACTCTCTCAGTTGGATTCTTTAATTTTGCATTCAATCCGAGAAGAAGAATATCAGTTGCTTAGTTTGGAGTTAGACATCTTGGAATCGCTTGTCGCAACTTCAATTTCCTCAATAGCCGGGTTTACCTGCATTGGCCCTTTACTGGAACAGTTATTTGAAAATAGAGCGTACTCTCAACTAACAAAACAGCGCAAAACACTGTTTAGCTCCATAACTGCAATCGGAGTCATTTACACTAAATCCATGGCAGAAAATGATAAGTTGTACAATACGTTTCTGTCGAGTAAAGCAATAAGGTCTTTGCTTTACACTGTTTACTCTTCGTGCGTTTTAAGCAACTCTAGTTCAGTTCAACGTAGTGACGCCCATCTATACAATTGGGGATGTTTCAGTCTAGGCTGGCTATTAAATGTTTCAAAATTTCACCGTTGTTTCGAATGTATAGACCAGCGATCGGTATCAATCATCTACTTAATTTTGGAATCAATGGGTAGCTCAGTTGATTTGAATAATGGATATATGAGTATGTTTATTGGAAGATTGTACCAAGAAAATGTGTTGATCTTCAAACCAGACTCCCCAATCCTAAATAATCTCCGAAATTTCAAAAAACTAATCACATTAAACACTTTGAATGCACAGGCAGATTCAATAATTAAAGATTTGGAAAAAAGAATTATTAATTGAACTATTTGGTCATTATGCAAGTACAACTCTAGTAGTTGAACTCATTGCTAGTTTCCTGTACAGCTAAAGTTGCCATACGCAACAGCTTCTTTTTGGAATTTTCTTTGTTCTTTTTTGTCGCTTTAGAACCACTTCCTACTCCCAGTGTTTTTGGAGTTTCTCTTAAACCAAAACTCTTGGCCAAGTGGCCTAAATGAAGCGTTTTAACATTGAATGTGTCTCTTTCTGATGATAAATGAGTTGCATAGGCCCTAATGTGAGACGTAAATGCTTGAGCTGCCGCACTGTGTGCGCCAGGGTCTTCCAACAACCACCGTTCAACATCAAGATGCCATGTCGTGGCATCAACCTCCCAGGTTTTACCAAATGAAGCTTTCAATAGATCACTGAACGATATATAGTCCAATCCAGCCTTCTTATGGTAAATCTCGATCTTATCCGAATAGGTTTCTTCAATTCCGGGAAGAAGAAACAGTACAGATGAACCGCCCTTACCAGCTCTGGCAGTTCGCCCAACACGATGCAAATGATCTTCTACTGCAAATGGCGGATCATACTCGATTACATCGGAGATGTAAGGAAGATCTAGACCTCTAGAGGCAACATCAGTACAGAAAAGAATAGTGTGTCTCGATTCAGCAGTGTTCGAAAACATATCCAGTGTGCTCGTTCGAACTTGTTGAGTAAGTGAACCGTGCAATTTGAAAGCAACGACGTTCTCACCAAGAATGGGAGCTGTCAGAATAGTTGAACTTTCGTCTGCCATTTCAACACTAACTTCGATACCCGTCTCCTTGATGACTTTCTTACTATTCATTTTGCTACCCTTTCTGGTGAATGTGCTGAAATGAAAGTCCACAGAGTCTGAACAGGATAAAAATAACATGGTTCTTGATCCTCCAGGCGTGGATGTAATCTTCTTCAGCAGAGAGCATAAAGTGACCAGTCTTAATTTGGGAGGCACTACTAAGATCTGTTGAACTAGTTGATCAGGGGCTTGAATGTTGTTTTCTTCATCAAATACGACATCCTGATCAGGCACAGAGTTTGTAGTCACCAGCTCAGCATCCTTCAGAGAAATTTCTCCCAGTTTGGACACACCCCCTTTCATAGTTGCGGAACAAAGGACATTTATCCTAGTGCTAGGCAAATTGGAATATTTTCTTGTTGAAATTGTCGACTGTTCTCCCAGCAGTTTCAATATTTTATTAAGGGTTTCTTCAAAACCCAACTCCATCAGCTTATCTCCTTCATCCATGACCAGGTAACTGACATTACTCAGATTTAAAGTTTCTGTGTTTTCCATATGATCAAGAAGCCTTCCAGGAGTACCTACCAGGATATTAACACCCTTTCTAAGCCTTGCCTTTTCTGATTTCTTTTTCTCTCCTCCAATCACAATCCCAGGGACAATTCTATGACAGCATCTGGTCAAGGTTTCAAGGACCGAGTAGATCTGGGTAGCTAACTCTCTAGTAGGTGTCAATATGATTGCAAACAAGCCCGAGTCTCTCTTTATATCCTCAATTTCCATTAGTTTCTGAACAATTGGGATACAGAATGCTAAAGTCTTACCCGAACCTGTTTGTGCTTGGACGAACAGATCTCTCTCTCGAGTAAGTAATCGTGGAATAACACTTCTTTGAATTTTAGTAGGGTGTTGAAATTTGATGTGTTCAGTCAGATGCTTAAAAAGTATATCATTGCAGCCTAATCCATCAAAAGTGGTAGCATCTGACAATGGGGCGTTTGAAGGATCTTGAACAACAGGCTCCTCTTTTGGCTCATGTTCATGCACTTCAGGGTTTGAAGTGAACAGCGAAGAGACAAATGTATCATTTTTTCCTCCTCCTGGACCAGTACCTTCAGCAAATCGGGTTCTTTTACTGGAATAAGACCCTGGTGGTGCCTTCTCTTTGTTTTCATCTTCTGAACTCTTACTCTTTCTCTTTCCCCATTTCTGGAAGCCCATTTTGGTCATGTTACCGTCCAGGGAACCATCTTTATTGTTGCCAAACTTCCCTCCTCTATACTTCACTAGCGCAGGTTGCTTCCTGACTCTAGAGCTATCCGGAGCCACAAAGTTGACCATTAGCCCATCGTCGTCAGACATCTGTTAAAGGTTAGTGCAAGATGCAGAGTAGACCAAATTTTTTTTTTTTCTTTTGATAAATTATATTCTTTTGTTCGCGCATTGATCTCTAATATTTTTTTCTCTCTTGTATTAACTACCTACAACCTTTACTGGACCCCAGATGAGTCTTTTTGTGCCAGAAGATGATGAAGTGCAGCCAACTGCCATGGACTTGGACGTGTCCAAAGAAATAATGAACCGAGACAGTTTGAAGGAGGATACATATAGTGACGAAGAAGACGATCCGGTAGTGAGTGAAGTTCCTATACATATCAATACCAAACTGGAAGAAGAACTCGTAATATTGCAATATACTAATAGATTCAGACAGAGAGAGCAACCGAATGTATCACAGGTAAGAGTTAAACCGGAGGCAGGCATACTTGAACTAAATGTGCCACTGGAAAGATCAAAATATTTCAGTGCTGAAAAGTCTGCAGAATGGGACAACATAGATAAACAGATTTTGCGAGGAGTATTGAACGAGTCCTCTACCTACTATGCGGGAATGATACAAGACGGAGCTTTTCATTTGAATTCTATACAGAAGAATGGACAGCTGCGTCCCTATTTTGAATACATGGACCAAAGAAAGTCAGAAAAACAGAACCAGTTTCACCAGCAGCTCAAGATAGCCAATGAAACAACCGATGCAACGAAGAAAGAGGTTCGTGTGGTGCAGATGTCTATGAAAACTACAGTAGATAGTCAACCTAGGCTGGGTGGAGCACTTCAATCTAATAAAAGTGAATCTGAAGAGGCGTTTGTGGATTACGCTTGGCTAAGACCATCTAAGGACCAACTGGCACTAGTTAACAAAGAAGGCACTTTGTTGCAATCTAATATGACAAGGGATGAATATATGGGGGAATTGTTTAAGGAAACCAGGGTAGATCTTTAGTCGTACCACATTTTGATAAGTTCTTCAGAAACAGCACTTGGTGTTAGGACGCCCAAGTCTGTGATCAAAGCAGTAATATATTCATGAGGAGTGAATTCCAAGTGTCTTGTTTCAATGGGTTTATCTTCAGTGCTGAATTCTAATTTGCTCTTAATCGATAAGTCATCTGGGCCGAGGGGAAACATTCTAACGAATTTGTGAGACTCAGCCACAACATAGAACCGTTTATTGGCATTTTTTGCTAGAACTCCCATTTGATAACTCCCAATATGGTTGATAATTCCTCCACTTTCTGCTACCCCTTCTGCTCCCACAAATACTTTATCTACCTTATGCATGAAAAATCCTACCTCACTATCGTAGATCATAGCCACAGGTATACCTGCTTGGCGAAGCAAGTATGCCATAGTGTCAGACTTTGCAGTTTCCGTAGGCCTTGCCTCTGTACATATAACTCTGAATCTAATGTGTTTCTGGAATGCTTTTATCAGCAGATTGCAAACTACTCGAGAGTAAGAGTGTACTAAAACGGTATCGTCGTCCTTTAAGAATGGCAGACCGACTTCGGCAATTTTATTCCTTGATTCCTTGGCTCTTTGAATAAAGAGCTGGCCGTTTTCGACCAGATTAGTCCTACAGGATTCCCAATCTGCATATAGATGGGTATTCCTCAACACGAACCTCATAAACAAGTCACAGCCAGCACTAAGCGAGATAGCATTTGGAACGGAGGTTTTCAACTCGCTGATGGCGCCCGATAACAATGTGATGAGTTCTGCACTGGTGGAAGGTTGTTTTATCTTGAGGAGAGTGACCAGTGATTCGATGGCGGCGATTGGCATCGTGATATCGGGATCATCTTGCAAAAATTCAAGATATGTTGCCGTGATGTCAAATTCTTTCAGGGGTTAGCAGTTATTCAGAAATAATTTGTGTGGAGTGACTTACCAGAACTCATATTTGAATGCTTGATGAGGAAGAAATAATTTTTATGGAGACTGAAATAAAAGAGAAGAAAATCGAGGCAGAGATTAGAAGGATCCTCCGTTCGAACAACGTGAAGAACACTCGAGGTAGGTATTGGTACTAACGGACAATTCTCCAGAGGAAACGCTAGTTGAGGCAACAACTAGTGGTTCTTCCTTCGGCTCTTGCTTGTAAATTTTCCCTTCTCAGTATTGCTTATTTTTTTGTGCTCCCAGCAGGACCCTCACCTACTAGTTGAATTTTTCATTTCCATTCAACATCTAGCGATCTATACATGAACTGTCGACTGGCCAGATTTGGAGCACGTTGCTTCAGCACAGGTCTGGACAAGATCAGAAATATAGGGATCATAGCTCACATCGATGCCGGTAAAACTACCACGACTGAGAGGATGCTGTACTATAGTGGGTCCATTTCTAAGCTTGGTGATGTAGACCAAGGAGATACGGTCACTGACTACTTAGAGACAGAAAGAAACAGGGGTATAACTATTCAGTCAGCTGCTGTCACTATTCCGTGGAACAAGTTCAAGATTAATCTAATTGACACTCCAGGTCATTCCGATTTCACTTTTGAGGTTATTCGTTCGCTTAGAGTTCTAGATGGGGTAGTTACCATTTTGGATGCGGTAGCTGGCGTAGAGGCTCAAACTGAAAAGGTGTGGAAGCAAGCTAAGGATATGAATATTCCATCAATAATTTATATCAACAAGATGGATAGGGATGGCGCTAATTTCAACATGACTGTGCGCCAAATCGTTTCTAAACTGGCTACTAGAGTTGTTCTGTGTAACATACCGTACTTTGCGAAGGAACTCAAAACCAACAGTCATCGATTTGTTGGGGTAGTTGATATTTTTCATGGGTCCTTGCTAAAATACGAGGAGAAAGATGATGGAAACAACGTCCAGGTGATCAAGATAGATGAGTTACCCGAAGAGCATGAGCAAATTCGTCAGGATATAAGGAAGCTTAGAGAAGCTGCTGTAGAGACCCTGGGCGAGTTTGATGACCGAGTCGTAGACTCATACTTGGAAACGGAAGACTATATGAAAGTGCCAACCTCCATTTTACATGAAGCGCTAGCTGAGGCTACCATTTCACAGGATGTGGTTCCTATATTCTGTGGATCGTCCTTCAAGAATATCGGCGTGCAGCCTCTTATGGATGGTGTATCACTCTACCTGCCCAATCCTGGCCAAGCTCAGATACCTTCAGTTTACTCCCCAGTGGCATCCGTCCCTGTGAAGATTGATCCCAAATCTGGCTGTGTGATCAATAATAATAAGAACCTTTGTGTTGCATTTGCTTTCAAAGTCATTACCCACCCAACACGAGGACTTTTGACTTTTATCAGGGTCTATTCAGGTATTCTAAAGTCTAACAGCAAAGTTATAAATACCCAAACTGGGGACAAGTTTAATATTGGAAAGCTGATGGTAATGCATGGTGACAAACCTCACGATGTAGACCAGCTTGGTGTGGGAAATATTGGAGTTATTTCAATCAACACAGAGAATAAGAAAATATCTACTGGTGATACCTTAGTCTGTCATACGCTCAAAAAGTCTGCGGATGGACTTCACAAGAATGAAAAAGGGTTGAGGTTGCTGCCTATAGAAGTTCCTCCCCCTATGTTTTCAGTCTCGCTGCAACCAATGACCGCAGGGGATCGAAGAAGCTTGGACCAGTCACTGAACACCCTGCTGATGGAAGACCCTAGTCTTCAGGTTCATGTGGATGAAGATTCTGGCCAGACGATTCTTTCAGGAATGGGAGAACTTCATCTGGATATAGCAACGACGAGACTGAGGGATGACTTGGGTGCACGAATGGAAATAGGCAAAGTCATGATTAACTACAAGGAGACCATTTTGAAACATACTACCCCGGTGTCTAAAATTAAAGAAGATCCAACTTACAAGAAAGGACAGTTTGAGATTACCCTGTCATTAGATTCGTTCCAAGGAAAACCAGAAGATACTGGACTGTTGAAGAACGACCCAAAAAGTGCTGTTCTTTTGAGTGACAATAACTTGGTGATATTCGAAGAAAATTGCGAACCCAATTTTATTCTTGATAGAGTCAGAAGGGTATCGAAAGGAGATCAAGACTGGGATCTTCCCATGACCTTGGAAAACATCCAAAATACTATTCTTTCGAGTATCACAGCTTCTTTACAGGTCGGCGGTCCAGTAGCTGGGTTGTCTATGCATTCAATGATTGTTCGGGTTCATAAATGGGACATCCCACAAGATTTTGACAAAATCTCCAGTCTGGTAACCCTCACAAGACAGGCGATATCTGAATCTATTGGTCAACTAGGTGAGAGGCAGACCACGATGATGGAGCCAATCATGGATGTTGCTGTGCATGTGGGAGACGCAGATCTCGGTACTGTTTCACAAGATCTTTCTACGGCTCGTGCTGCACAAGTTCATTCAATTGATGATGAGCTTGATTCGACCAGCAGTGAAAAGTTATACTGGGCGAAGGATCTAGCTGAGAACATGCCACTTCCCCAAGACCCAGCCGACCTTGCTTCAGAAAAAGTTAGCTCTCCAATAGCTGGCCGTAAAGTCATCAAGGCAATTACTCCCTTGCGAGAAATGATTGGATATCTTCCCAAGCTTAAAGGCCTCACAAGAGGTCACGGATCATACGATATGGTCTACTCAGGGATGCAAAGAGTTGCACCTGAACGTCTAAAGATAATTCTGGCTGAATAGAGTCAGCCTTATGTTTTCAAGACACATACGATGTACATAATCTGTAAATAGTTGGGACTTGCGCCCAGAGGTTGGAACGACCCCAAGCTAACCCTTCGCGAATAATATACTTAACTGTAATTGCCACTATCCCCAAAGTACCAACGCGTAAATATAAACGCGTTCACATCACCTCATCTTTAGCTCTAGCCTTATTTGCCTCCATGTCGTACCAACCATACAATAACAACGATAATGCTGAAGGTGGTGGATTCACTACCTACAACAATAATGACGCAGATGGCCAAAGTTCACAGGGAAAAACTCAACAGAGGAATACCCTCAAACCTGTTACAATCAAGCAAATCAATGACAGTAAGACTGTCATCTCCGATGGCGAATTTGTGGTAAACGGAGTTGAATTAAATATGGTCTCTTTTGTAGGAATCATCAGGAATGTCAACGACAATACTTCATCTTTAACTATCACAATAGAAGACGGCACTGGTTCCTTGGACGTTAGAAAATGGGTTGACGAAGGTTCAGATCCATCTGAGAATAACTATCCGTTGGGACAATATGTGTACGTCACAGGTCTACTCAAAGAATTTAACGAGAAAAAATCTCTACAACAGGCCACTATTAATCCAATTGAAGACTATAATCAAGTTACTTATCACTACCTTTCAGCTATTAAGGTTCATGTCGAAGCTCAGCAACAGGGCACACATCAACAAGGAAACTCTCTATTTGTATCGCAGAACGCTGATGACCATATGAATAGTAACGATCCTTCTGAGAAAGTCTACCGGTTCATCCATGATAACACACCCTCAATGGTGGAAGGTGTCCCTATACAGTACATTGCACAATCACTGTCTTTGACTGATAATGAGGTTGTCAACTACTGCAACCAACTTTCAGATGTTGGTAAAATTTATAATGGTAACGATGATAGCAGCTATCTAGCTGTCTAGGCCATTGTTTAAATGAAAGTTCTACAAAGAGTTAAAATGACTGGGTCTTGGCACTAAAAATTGAACCCCATAAATCTTCATTGTTGACCACCTCCCCTCCAATAATGTTTTTATGCACCATACCCTGGGTTGTCTTACTTAGCTCTTCCTGATCGATGATGTCGCTTGTAATGTTTTGATCCAGGAGGTCTTTGCCATTTTCATCATTACTTTTGTTTTCTACCAAGCGCAGTCGCTTCCGAGTGGATAGTCTTAGAACGCTCTCCTCCACAGTATCTTTAATAGTGAACATCCAGATGGTGGTTTTGTTTTGCTGACCAATTCGATGAATGCGACTGATGGCTTGCAGCTCTAATGCCGTATTTACAAGCGGCTCACATAGGAATACATGGGACGCATTTACCAGTGTTAGCCCAGCGGCTTGAGCACGAGCGTTAAGTAAAAAGCATGTAATGGAAGGGTCACTTTTGAATATTTCAACATCAGTCAACTTTTCTTTGTTCCTTCCAGAGCCTTTTTCCAGTTTTAGGGAATTTTTGGCTCCTATACACTTAACCCCATTCTGTTTGAGAGCAATGGCCAAGACTTCTAGTAGCTCTAGCCACTGACTAAACACAACGATTTGAACATTTGAGATTTTGTTTTTTAACCACAGTGTTTGTTTGACAATCAAATCAACTTTGGACCCATACATCTTTTGAATGGGAATATCCTGAATCTCTTGCAAAGTATCATCGTTCATGGGTTTGTAAATAGAGTAAATCTCCTTTTTGAACTCTTCCTTTTCTGAGTCAGTATCTGCTTCATTCGCCGTTAACAGCGATGCCTTGAGATCGTCTCTTGTAAAAGTGAAAAAGTAGATACTGAAGTGATCTAGATGTGACTTACAAAGAGGACAAGAGGAACTCTTTTTGAGCCATTCTTTCAAGCAGTCTTTGCAGTATTGGTGCCCACACTTGGTCAGGGCCCCAATGGTTATATCACTTCTGCAGATTATACAGAGTCTCTCGTCATTGGTCTGGTCGTTATTACCCAAAGATCGAAGGTAGTTCGATCTCAGTTGTGCCTGAGCTACCTGTTGTCTATATCGATTCTCTTCTCCTTCTGCGCCTTTAAGTTGTGCTGCTGGGTCCAGGCCTGTTGGGGTATATGGCATGACATTTTCAGATATCTGTTGCAAACCCTTGAAATAAGTAACTCTGGTATTGAATGAATTGTTGAAAACAGTTATTATTTTAGAGGCAGAGTTTAGATTCCGGGACAAGTCTTCCACTTGATTAGATATAATATTTTTGACCCCTACAAGACCATTTTTATAAATCTCAGAATCACTATTTCCTGCTTCCAAAGAAATCCGATCCAGCAGTTGGGGTAAGGTTATCGAAAACGAAGTCATTACACGAGCTTTTTGAAATTCTGATTCTTCTTCTTTTGTGCTGGAGGGGATCCTGTATGTGGTGGGAACACCTCTATTCCGAGCAGCTTTTACACAAACTCCTCTATCAGTTAAAGCAAGTTGTATAACAGAAAGGTACTTGTCAATCTTGTCCTGCTCTTCCGCGTAACTTGACATTTCGTTTCCTGTGGTCTCTTCAGTCTCAACAATAGACTTGGTCAGCAAATCAAACACTACCTTTATCCATTTATTAACAAGCTCAGCCTGTAAGTTCAAACAATGATAAAGTCCTTCCAACTCATCTTGAAAAGAAAAGAAATGCCCACTAGTAGCGTCTGGAACTTCCACCACCTTTAATAAGTTGATGCTGTCAACCTTCAATTCCGAAATGGACTCTTTGACTTCATTGTGTTTCTCGTTTTTAAAATCAACGTCCTTTTTGTTATGTGTTTTACGGTTCTCCTTCAGGAATCCGTTATTTTTGAGAAAAGACCTTGTTTTTGTTATAAGATCTCTGTCACTGTTTTCGACTTGCTTAAGTCTTTCCTTTAGCAGTTCTCTTCTTATATCTTCCGCTTTTTCATAATACATCCTTTCTATTTTTCTGTGTTTCAAAGCATTAGCATCCAACAGTTCATCAGGGACTTCGTCTAGATTCTGACGAGTACCCGATTCCTTTTCCTCATCTGTTAACTTTGGATTGTATATTTGATTATGAGAAGATGCTATAAAAAAGTAGCATCGATGCAAAAGCTCTAACCATGACCTTAGTCTTTGTTTCAAGAGACCTTTCTTGGATAAAATACCATTTTCGTCAACACTGTCGGTATCTTCCGTATCCTCTCTCATGTCTAATGATTCTAGTTTCACCGGGTTACTCTCGTCATTGCCGTTAAGCAGGTCAGTTAGGGTCTCTATTTGTTTTTCAACTTCTGTAAGACAGCTTTCCCATATTCTCAATGCAGAAGTTGGTGACTTCATGTACTCATATATGATACCTTGTTTGCACCTTGCAATGATCTCAAGCCGTTTTGAGTTATCAATGTCCTGATCTACCTTAAGCAAAATATCATCCAACACTGCGTCCATAGTCTTCAACCCGACCAGGTCAAACATCTGTTTCTTTATATTTCCAGATCCAATTTGAGCATGGCAACATATTCTTCGCAGCTTCTCTAGCCACACCCTCATTGTGGTTAATACTGTTGAAGTTGGCTCCCAGTTTTCCAACACAGGTTCCCCCTTGTCATTCAAAGCAACATCAGATAGGAAGGTCTTGAAAAGGTTGTCGTAATTGTCTCTTTCCACTGGTGTTAGGGATATCGAAAGCTGGATTCTTTGCTGAGGAGGAAGCTTGATGTCATCAGCAACCATCAACTTGGTATGTCTTAAAGCAATCTTTGACCAGAGACAAATGAAAGTCAAAGGAGGTTTAGCAGATTTGACTAGCTCCCAGTTGGGATTCTTGATCCTTACCCTTTTCTGGGAATCATTGTCATCAAAGGGGTGGAATCTCAAAAACGAAAGAATGGCCTGAAGGTCATCCAAACTCTGTCGAATCGGGGTGCCGGATACACCCCAAGCATGAGCCCTAGGAATCATTTTACATATTTTGGCGGCATTGGAGATCTTACTAGTCACCATTTGAACCTCATCTAAAATGACTCTCCAGAATTGCAACAACACTAAGGGAGAAGAGTAATCATACCTCTCCACAAAGTCATCAGAACTTTGCTTTCTCAAAGTAAAAGCAATTCTCTCACTTTTAGCAGCATCATTCTCGTTTGGAATATTGGTCGCATTTTCTTCTTCGATTTGTGCCTTCATTCTGCCATCTTTGGCGGCCTTCCTCAAAGGCCTATCAGTTGGATTGTACATAGCATAGTGCACCTCCTTCGCAACAGTGTTGTAAGTGGTAAGAATGATGTCGTGTTCCGCTAAGTGTTGAGCAATGACGGAGGGATCTTTGAATTGTTTATTGTTGGATATTCCCTTGTAGAAAATGACTTTCAAGTGAGGATTGAAGTTAAAAATATCATCTCTCCATTGCTTGAGAATTGACTCAGGGCATACAATTAATGAGGACTTGCATTTTTCCACAGTCCTACCTGCCACAGGGTCAAAAACTTCGCTTTGAAGATCTGATTCTGGTCTCGGATGAAGCATTATTGTGGCAATCATTTCGACGGTTTTTCCCAAACCCATTTCCTCCGATAATAGGCCTTGAGCATTTATGGGAGCAATACTCTTGAGGTATGGTATTATCTTTGCTGGGGATGCTATGTTACCACTGTACTGATTGTAGAAGTAAACCTCGCCGTCTATCTTTATTCGATTCCATCCAAATGAAAGTTTGTTTAGGCACTCGATTAGATAATTGTGTAAAGTATCGGTATCAGAGTTCTCAGGTGGTGAATAGAAAGGCGATTGGATGATCTTCTGGGTATCATGGTTATACTCCACTCCCTCATGTTGTAAAAGCCAATTAACAGTCTTACTCTGAAACCTGAATAATTTGGCGTTAAGTCCTGGCACCCGGATAAGTTTCTCCGGAAATGGTGGTGTCCATTTGGAGGTCGCATCGGAAACCAATGAATAGAACATGGGGACATCGGGCAATGAATACTCGGTTGATGTTGTGGATTCGAATAAAGTGGGATCCGACAAAGATAATGTGGTAATTAGGTTAAGTATATGAGTGGACCAATTTTGAGGAAAGCTGATGAATATCCCTTGATTTATAGATATTCTGTATTCTAAATGAAACTTTACTTGCCCCTTCTCGGTAAATGAAAAAGTGATGTGTGGCCTGTCAATGATAAGATGGTCACTTCTGTGAACAATTCTGACCCTTTTAAAAAAGGGAAGATGAGCAATTACCAGCTCTTTGGTTTTTCCAAGCTGAATGCTAATTAAGGGCAGAGATGGAAGTCTCTGCCTTCTAATACTTTTGACCGTTAGAATGTCATCTGATAGAAAGAGTTCAATATCTTTAATCAGGAGATTATCACCAAGCTCTCTCAGCTCAAAATAGTTCTGAGGTTTGTCTACGGCACCGTGAAGATCTACCTGGGCCAAGTCCACCGATGATTTACTAATCTCAGCCAGTTCTGGGGAAATCGGTGTGGGATTGGGTTCATAGTCATCTTGTAGCTGATTGTATCCTCTTTTCCTCGAAACAGGCTCTTCTTTCAGTATTTTCAGCTTTGATTTGTAGGTTAAGACCTGAATTATATTCTCTGCCTGAAAAGATACTGCTTCAACATTTTGATGAAGTATACTTGACATTTAGTGAAGGTTAAAGTTGATTAGTTTATATAATCTAAACTGGTTGACCTTACAACTTAATTATTTCGCGCTACAAGAAGAGCATCAACAATATATAAATCAACTAGAGCTTCTGGATTGATGGATGAAGGAATGACCCTAACTCAAATGATGTTTTATCAAGGGTTCGGATTACAGTAACCATTAATTGGGTTGATAATTTGTAATAGTTAAACATATTAGTGGGTTGGTTCAATAATCCTTCTATATGTGTCAACTTCATGAAGTTGTTAGATTTTTGATCGAGTGGGCTATTCAGTAGAGCCTATGTTTCCAGTAGGCTTATCTGGAGAGCCGAGCCACACTGGTAAAATTGCACTGAGACCGATTTCTGCTTTTAATGAGTGGCCGAATCCGGGTGGAAGAACAGGTCTACTTTGGAGTTTTTTGGGCAAGTCCCGTCCATGTCTCTTTGCCCAGATGAGAGTGGTCCACTTTTGGTGGCATTGAAAGAAAATGGAAAGTTTGAGCAACAACTTTTGGCTTTATGACCTGCGTAAGATGATCTGATTTGAAACAACATGCTATGCGAGAAGGAGAAGATAAGGATCATGGTAGTGGGCAGGTTAATGTCATGTCTGAACAACTTCGGTTCCCCACAATGAAAAAGAACAATCTAAAAATCCGCAAGTTTACCGATATGATAGAGATTATGTTAAAACCTTACATTGTATTGCATAACATGGCATCATTATGCAGGTTAAAAGACAAGATGTTCTTGAGCTCTGGAGAAATTATGGTTGGAATTTTACTCGATGGAAAAGGAGGCCAATTTTAACTTAAAGGATTGTCTTTGTACAAAAGTCTCTGCTTTGAGTACTAAAGTTATTGGTGGTTTCATTCAACCTTCATCAAGATGTAACACCACAAGTGTACTATCAACCCTTACGGAACCAATTTTGTTTACTAGATGATACAATACAGTTAAGCAAAACTCGCTTTCACTTCATACAGCCAATCTAGTACCTTTCTCTATTACTACACACCTGTGAGCTGCCAGATGCGAGACAGATAG
This sequence comes from Komagataella populi, assembly GCA_023212995.1. NCBI lineage: Eukaryota > Fungi > Ascomycota > Pichiomycetes > Pichiales > Pichiaceae > Komagataella > Komagataella populi. The sequence continues at coordinate 694,612 of JAKWAY010000005.1, read as the reverse complement.
AACATACCGTCTCTAATCATCATTAAGTTTCTTAATTACGCTGCTGCAAAGAGATTAAATGATTGAGTTCTATCAAGAATAGAACGTAGAACTTTTTGTGATGTCTTGTCACTCCTTCAAATTTGATCCACATCTGGTTGCTACTATTATTCAAAGTACCAACATTTAGTAGCTATGTTTCATATATTTGATTTATAAGCTTCTCATTCCAGGCATCTACATCTTCTGAAATAAGTGGCTCTCCAGGCCCAAAACTTTCACACTCAAACAGTACGTCTAAGTTTTGGGCTGTAGAAGCAGGGTTTGGTTGAACGCATCCATCTACATATACGATCTACGGTTCCATCTGCAAGATCCTATCTCGAGCTGTAAAGAATAAGATTCGGAAAATCTTTCATGTACGAGCATATAATCTACTTAACACCTAACATCACTTGCGCAATCGTCTCATATCTCAAAATACATGCTATACATGCTATACCTAACAACTAGCCAAGCCGATTCCTCTATTAAACTCTCTTGGGTGTTTTAGCCGAAGCACTTCCGCCCCAACTGAAGTGAAAGAAAAATAACTCTGATTAGGTAATCGGGTTTTGATTCGCTGCTATCATTTTCTAAAGGGGGGCATTTCTGATAATACTGATCCATTGATTGCTCCTTTCAAGCCAACGTTCCTTTGGGGAATTCTAAAATCATGTTTGGCGTAAGTATCCATTTTCCGATCATGCTCGTAACATGTTCTAACAGGTCAATAGAATATTAAGCAATTTATTCGTCACGGGAAACAAGCCCATGTTCACCCGGAGCAGACTAATCAGCCTTCTCCTCAGGAATCGTACAGTCTGTCGAACCACACTGTAGAAGACAGGTTTGACTATGATCCCCCTTCTGAACTGAATGCCAAAATTGATAACAACAACCATCAACACAAAACTGAAAAATACTCCGAGATTGCTCAAGGTCTTGTTGAGGAAGAAAGCAAAGAGCGCCGGAAGAAACAACAAGGTATGAACATGGATAGGTATAACCTTTTGGAGAAGATGGGAGAGGGTGCTTTTTCTGTAGTTCATAAAGCGCAGGACAAAACTACAGGCCAATATGTGGCTATCAAGATTATCCGCAAGTACCAATTGGATGCCCAACAGCAAGCGTCTGTACTGAAAGAAGTCACAATAATGAGGCAGCTGCGGCACCAAAATATCGTAGAGTTCATTGATTTTATTGAAAGTGAGGAGTACTATCTTATTGTGCAGGAATTGGTGTCCGGAGGAGAACTTTTTGCTGAGATCGTGAAGTACACCTACTTCTCCGAGGATTTGGTGCGGCACATTATTATCCAAGTAGCGCAAGCCATCAGATATCTTCATGAGGTTGTAGGTGTGGTTCACCGTGATATAAAGCCTGAAAATCTGTTATTTGAGCCAATACCGTTCAAGCCTTCAAAGCAAATCAAATTTCGGAGATCTGACGATCCCTCTTCCAAGAGAGACGAGGGAGAGTTTGTATACGGTCTCGGTGGAGGTGGTATTGGTGTTGTAAAATTGGCAGATTTTGGTCTCTCTAAGCAAATTTGGGAGTTCAACACTAAGACTCCGTGCGGAACTGTCGGATATACTGCTCCAGAGATTGTTCGTGATGAAAGATACTCCAAAGAGGTAGACATGTGGGCTATTGGTTGTGTTCTGTATACACTTTTATGTGGATTTCCACCATTTTACGATGAGAGAATCGATGTGTTAACGGAGAAAGTTGCCCGGGGACAATTTAGCTTTCTTCAGCCTTGGTGGGATGAAATATCTAATGGAGCCAAGAACTGTGTATCTAAACTCCTTACTGTTAACCCTAAACAAAGATATACCATTGACGAGTTTCTCCAAGATCCATGGATCATGGAACATATCCAGAAATCTCAGCAAGCTCAGCTGCAACGTTTATCGCTGAATCCTCCAATTTTGCCTTCTTCCTCCAGCAGACCTGTTGCTGGCGTATCGAAACAAACAACAAAGCATCCAATTCAATCTCTCAATAAAAACCTTGATTTGGTTGACTTTGATACTGAAATGTACAGCCCTGCTGCTGTTGCTTTGAGAGATGCATTTGATATTTCTACGGCAGTCCATAGAATTGGAGAAGAAGCTGCTTTGGGAAAGATTCATGGTCAAAAAGGAAAACTGAAAAGTCTAAATGAAAACGAAGAGTTGCACTCCCCAGAATCTATGGAGACCCCTACTAAAGCAATTAGGCAACCTATTCCAGCCTCTGATAATCAGCTGTTTGATTTGACACTGGCTGGGGCTTCCATTCTTGAGCGAAGGAAGAATAAACGTAAAACTGTACCTGTTATTTAGTTGTGTATCATAGATTTGTCATCTGGTTTCTCTAAAGTGTATGCCATCTCTCTGTAATGCCTTGCACCTGGCAAAATGCCTGCCTTTCTCTCAGAAGGATCCGATCCCCACACGGTTTTTCTTGCGCGCACACCATTTATCTATCTATACTATCTTTGGATGCCACACCTTCCTTGTAACTTTAACAAGATGTCTGCTCAAGCTGTGAAATACGCAAACGGTATGTTTCCCGCTCTGTCTTGTGAAATCAATTGCCACGCCGTGACTAACTTTAGATTTTATAACTTTCCTCAACAATTCTCCTACTCCATACCACGCTGTCGATTCTGTAAAGGCAAAACTGGTTGAGTCTGGATTCAAGGAGCTCAGTGAGAGAGTTAATTGGGCTGGAAAGGTCAAGAAGAACGGTGCTTACTTTGTGACTCGTAACAATTCTTCCATTATAGCATTCACAGTGGGAGGGCATTGGCAGCCAGGTAACGGTGTTTCAATTGTCGGGGCCCATACTGATTCTCCCACCTTGAGGATCAAACCTATCTCTCATTCGACGAAGGAGGGATTTGACCAAGTTGGAATTGAAACCTATGGTGGAGGTCTATGGCATACTTGGTTCGATAGAGACTTGGGTATAGCTGGACGAGTTTTTATCGAGGAAGAGGAATCGGGCAACATTGTGTCCAAGCTGGTCAAGGTTGATAAACCAGTACTGAGAATTCCCACTTTGGCCATACATCTTACTAAAGAGAGAGCTAAGTTTGAGTTCAATAAAGAGACTCAATTTTATCCAATCTCATCACTAGTGGACTCTTCTGAAAAGGGAAAAGAAGAGAAGAAAGAAGGTGAAGAACACAATTCTTGTGCAGGAGAAGAGTTAACTACCGAAGAGTTCAAGTCTATTCAATCTGTTGTTGAAAGACACAATAAGCAGCTGCTTGATTTGGTAGCTGCAGATGCCGGGTGCACCGTTTCCCAGATAGTGGACTTTGAATTGGTACTTTTTGACCACAACAAATCAACACTAGGAGGCTTAAATGAAGAATTTGTGTTTTCAGGAAGACTAGACAATCTGACATCTTGTTTTTGCGCTACTGAAGCTTTGGTAAATTCCAGTAAAGACGCTAACAGACTAGGTCAGGACACCACTATCCAGTTGATCTCCCTATTTGATCACGAAGAAATTGGATCCGTCTCCGCTCAGGGAGCCGATTCTTCATTTTTACCAGATATACTTCAGCGCATCACTAGACTAACAGGTAATGAAGTTGCCACTGACCTGGAAGGACAACCAAACTCGTTTTTTTTAGAGTCAATGGCCAAATCTTTCCTTCTATCTTCAGACATGGCACATGGCGTGCATCCCAATTACGGGGAAGTTTATGAAAAGCTAAACAGGCCAAGAATCAACAAAGGGCCTGTGATTAAAATCAATGCTAATCAAAGATATAGTACTAATTCTGCGGGTATCGTGCTGCTCAAGAAGGTTGCTGAGATGGGGAAGGTTCCTCTACAATTATTTGTCGTCAGAAACGATTCTCCGTGTGGATCTACGATTGGGCCAATGTTGAGTGCCAAACTTGGAATCCGAACGTTGGATCTTGGAAATCCGCAGCTTTCTATGCATTCTATAAGAGAAACTGGAGGAGCCCGAGACGTTCAAAAGCTGGCAGACCTTTTTGAGAGCTATTTCATGAATTATTCTGCTCTAGAGGATAAGATAAAAGTATGAGGCATTCAAAACCAGTTGATTTACAGTGTATTTACATTGATATAGAATTTGTTAATCAGAAAGCATCGATACGTCAGAGAAGAATTCCTATATCACATATGATTTTGTAAGGTGAATTTTCTCGTTTTCTAGATCATAGTAGTTGCGACCAATATATTAAATGCCCTACTAATCAAACCACCTTCTATAGGACTCAGTAAAAAAGGACTAATATTAATTGCCAGCAATAGAGGCCCCTCAGCTGAACATATTCCACTTCCCTGGCTTGTGCACCTTCAATTCTCCATGTTGACCGAACAGTCCCAACAAAATGTGTTAATCGTAGGTATTTCCTTATCGGGAAATAAGGGCTGTACCAATCCCTACCCGTCGAGACAAATTTCCGGAAAGATGTTGTGTCAAATTGGGGATAAATATTGATCCAACTATACCAACAATTGAACTTCCTAGGTTCCACCAAAAAAGCTGGCACTAACTAAAATAGTGCGCAAAGTTCAGGCTCCAGTTTTGTAGAACGTGGTACCTATGTCACCCACTTTTTTGAGCCATCGTTTCCTATTTGATTAAGATAACCCATGCTGTGCGGGTTACCCGGATGAAATTTTAGATCTGCGTATATCTCAGCATGCCTCTAGATCAGAAGCGTAATTTCCAGACCTGGCCATGCGGCTCATAATCTTTCCTTTTTTTATTATAATTTTTTTCACGTTTCTGCAGAAAAAGAAAATTTTTTTACCTGCTTTCTTCGAGGGTTAATTGGTATAAAAAAAAACTCTCAAATTTTCTCTCTCTTTTTTTTTTCCCTTCAATCAGTAAAGATGTCTGCTGTTAGTGAATCTAAACAATCAGCTGAGGTCCTTGAACAGCTTTTTGAGAAGCTCTCCGTGGCAGTGCCAGAGGAGCGTGACACCGCTGCTGCTAACATTTCTTCGTTTTTGAATGGTTCCATTATCGAACACGATGTTCCATTCGAATTCTTCCAAGAGTTGAAGAAGACCATCAAGAACAAGAAGAACGTCAACGGTCAACTTAACACGCTGGAGGCTGTTGCTCACATTGCTTCTGAAAGCAACTTGTCTCCTTCTGTTGAACCATATATTGTTGACTTGACCGAGGAGATCTCCATCTTGGCTGGTGACAAGAACAAGGAAGTCCAAGAGGTTGCTTCCAAGGCTTTGCTTGCTGTATCCAAGAGTATCACTCCAGCTGCCATCAAAGTCATCCTTCCAATTTTGACCCAAAGATTGGCTGAGACCGCCAAATGGACCGAGAAGGTCGCCATCTTGGACGCCATCACTTCTTTCGTTGAAACTTCCAAAGACCAGTTGGCTCTTAGAATGCCTGAGTTGGTCCCAGTTCTGTCTGAGGCCATGTGGGACACCAAGAAGGAGGTCAAGAACGCTGCTACTGCCACCATCACCGCTGCCACCGCTACTGTTGTCAACAAGGATATTGAACCTTTCATTCCAAAGTTGATCGAGTCTATCGCTAAGCCAACTGAGGTTCCAGAAACCGTCCACACTTTGGGTGCTACTACATTCGTTTCTGAAGTTACCACTGCTGCTTTGTCCATCATGGTTCCTTTGCTTTCCAGAGGTCTTGCTGAGCGTGACACTTCCATCAAGCGTAAGGCTGCTGTCATTGTCGACAACATGTGTAAATTGGTCGATGACCCACAAGTTGTTGCTCCCTTCATGGAGAAGCTGTTGCCAGCTTTGAAGGCTAACTTCCAAACTATTGCTGACCCAGAAGCTCGTGACGTTACCCAAAGAGCTCTTAACACTTTGAGAAGAGTTGGTGCTGTTGGTGCTGACGATGCTATTCCAGAGGTTTCCACTGCAGGTGACGTTCAAGTTACTTTGGAAATTTTGAACTTCCTGATCAAGGACAAGAAGATTGCTTCAAGATTCGAAAATGCTAAGGTTTACATTGCCGCCATTGCTGGTGACTTGGTTGACGAGAGATTGATTGATCCAGAGACCTGGGTGAAGAACTTGACTCCTTTCTTGACTATCTTCTTGCACGAGAAGGAATCTAAGGAACTTGTTGAGGAATACAGAAAGAGATCTGTTGACAACATCCCACAGCCACCATCCTTTGAGGATGAAGACGACGAAGGTGAAGATCTATGTAACTGTGAGTTCTCTTTGGCTTACGGTGCTAAGATCTTGCTGAACAAAACTCAATTCCGTTTGAAGAGAGCTAGACGTTATGGTCTGTGTGGTCCTAACGGTGCTGGTAAGTCTACCTTGATGAGAGCTATTGCCAACGGTCAAGTTGAAGGTTTCCCATCTCAAGAGGAATGTAGAACTGTTTACGTTGAGCACGACATTGACGGTTCTGAGGCCGACACCTCCACTGTTGACTTCATTTATGGAGACGGTTCTCTCGGAACTAGAGAGGAGATCATTGCCAAGCTTAAGGAATTCTCCTTCTCTGACAGCATGATCGCTGGTCCAATTCAATCTCTGTCTGGTGGTTGGAAGATGAAATTGGCTTTGGCTAGAGCCGTTCTTAAGAACGCCGACATTTTGTTGCTAGATGAGCCAACCAACCATTTGGATACCGTCAACGTTGCTTGGTTGGTCAACTACTTGAACACTTGTGGAATTACTTCCATTATTGTTTCTCACGACTCCGGATTCTTGGACAAGGTTGTTCAATACATTATCCACTACGAAGGTTTCAAGCTGAGAAAGTACAAGGGTAACTTATCTGAGTTCGTTAAGCGTGTTCCTTCCGCCAAGTCCTACTACGAGTTGGGTGCTTCTGAATTGGAGTTCAAATTCCCAGAACCAGGTTTCCTAGAGGGTGTTAAGACCAAGCAGAAAGCTATTGTTAAGGTTTCTAACATGACCTTCCAGTACCCAGGTACCGAGAAGCCACAGATCAGAGACATTAACTTCCAATGTTCTTTGTCTTCCAGAATTGCCGTCATCGGTCCTAACGGTGCCGGTAAGTCTACTCTAATCAACGTTCTGACTGGTGAGCTGTTACCAACTGTTGGTGAGGTTTACGTCCACGAGAACTGTCGTATCGCTTACATCAAGCAACACGCTTTTGCCCACATTGACTCCCACTTAGACAAGACTCCTTCCGAGTACATTCAATGGAGATTCCAAACTGGTGAAGACCGTGAAACCATGGACCGTGCTTCTAGACAAATTAACGAGAACGACGAGGAGGCCATGAACAAGATCTTCAAGATCGATGGTACACCAAGAAGAATCTCCGAGATTCACTCCAGAAGAAAGTTCAAGAACTCTTACGAGTACGAGTGTTCTTTCTTGTTGGGTGAGAACATTGGTATGAAGTCTGAGAGATGGGTACCAATGATGTCTGTTGACAACGCTTGGTTGCCAAGAGGAGAGTTGGTCGAGTCCCACTCCAAGATGGTTGCTGAGGTCGACATGAAGGAGGCTTTGGCTTCCGGTCAATTCCGTCCTTTGACCAGAAAGGAAATCGAAGAGCACTGTGCCATGTTGGGTCTGGATGCTGAGTTGGTTTCTCACTCTCGTATCAGAGGTTTGTCTGGTGGTCAAAAAGTCAAGTTGGTCTTGGCTGCTTGTACCTGGCAAAGACCTCACTTGATCGTCTTGGACGAGCCTACCAACTATTTGGACAGAGACTCCCTGGGAGCTTTGTCCAAGGCTCTGAAGGCTTTCGAGGGTGGTATCATCATCATTACCCACTCTGCCGAGTTCACTAAGGACTTGACTGAGGAAGTTTGGGCTGTCTTGGACGGTACCATGACTCCATCTGGTCACAACTGGGTCCAGGGTCAAGGTGCTGGTCCTCGTCTCGAGAAGAAGGAGAACGAGGAAGACCAGTTCGATGCTATGGGTAACAAGATCGCTGCTGTCAAGAAGAAGGTTAAGTTGTCTTCTGCTGAGCTGAGAAAGAAGAAGAAGGAGAGAATGAAGAAGAAGAAGGCTCTAGGTGATGCTTACGTTTCCTCCGACGAGGACTTCTAAATGATATAATCATTGATCATCTTCACTTGTAATTTCTTAGTGATTTATGGCATAGGACCTGAATTTTGTGTTTAATTCATAAGTTGTACTTAATCTGTGTAGAGTGAACACGGGTATTATTTTATTGTTGACATTAGAAGTAGTTGTATCGTTCACATCTGAACTGTCAGAATGTTAGTATCGCCTACTAAATTCGCCCTCACTATCTCATCTCGATAGCCTTTTCTTTGTACCATTTTATGAGAAAGCTTTATATACTGTCAATTCTTGTTTTGCTAAATGTTATTGGAGGTCAATTGGTCGTACTAAAGGATAACTTTACCAGTTTGAGCAATGTGTACGCTCCCAAGACGATTGTCTGCCCCGAAAATACCTCCTTAATACGAGGTGCTGTAATTATGACCCTTTCATGTCGATCTACAACGTAGCTGTCAACTAACCTTCCAAGGATAGTTTATCCATCGGTGAGAGGCTTTACGTCAAATCAAGACATCATAAGACTCACAAAGAGTTCATCAAGCTTCTTAGATCCCTTAATATCCCCGATCTGGAAGTAGACACACTGTTCAAAAAGAAGATTGCACGATCGGTTAATGTTGGTATTTCTGTGTCTGGAGGTGGCTACAGATCAATGCTTACCGCTGCTGGCGTGCTCTCTGCTTTTGACTCTAGAAATCCCATTGCAAGCGAGCTTTCTGGTTTACTACAGTCTACAAGCTACATCGCTGGTGTGTCCGGCGGAAGCTGGCTTCTAAGTTCACTTATTCTGAACGATTTCAAGCCTGTCGTCGAAATGAGAGACCAAATCTGGAACTTTGAAATACCTCTGTTAGAGGGGTTATCATGGTTGGAACAATACGCAGATCACGGACAAAGTAACCACTCTAAACAAGTACTTATAGGAGGAAATATACGAAAGAGAGAAGAGGACCTCCACAACTTGGAGTTCAAGAATGTTTCAATAAACTATCCGTTGTCTGCTAAAGTGAAATCATACATATTGGAAACACATGATCAATATCAGAAAACGATCAGCTCTAAATTTTTGGCTCAAAATAGACAGGAGTGGAAAAAGCTGAAAACCAGTTCGGCCTCCAAGGTCAAAGACAACGCTTTTAGCTCATTTCTCAAACGGCTATTCAACAAAGGTCAAGAGGCTGATAGATTACTTTCTAATACACCGAAGAAGTTTGACGACTTCTCTGTTTTAAACTATTATCTGAACTTACACCTGGAAGTTAGGTCCAAGAAATTGGCGGGGTTTCAACTATCCTTGACTGATTATTGGGGAAGAGCGTTGATGAGACGTATCTCCCCGGATGGATCAAGCTCTATGAACTTTACGTTTTCCAACATATTTTCGTTGCCTTCTTTTCAGTCATCAGAACAACCATTCCCAATCTTGTTGTCAGATATTCATCATGGTTCTGAAAATTACAGCAGTACATTTTCCCATGTATTAGAGATTAATCCTTTTGAGATTGGTTCTTGGGAACCTTACATGCAAGCTTATATGAAATTGAGATATCTAGGCTCTACATTAATAAGAGGCGAGCCAGTATTCTATTCTAATGGGTCGAAACCTGTCTGTGTTGAAAACTATGACAATTTGGGATTCCTTACAGCTGCGTCATCGTCACTCTTCAACTGCATATTCTGGTATTTGAGCCAAGCTGTACAAAGTCAGTCACCAGAAACGTACACAGCATTCACCAAGATTTTCGATACTTTTGGATTGAGCCCTTTGAAACCAGATTCGTATGGAAATCATTCAGATTATGCCCTAGTCAACCCCAACCCATTTTTAGGATATCCTATTATGAATGAGGAAATAAGTTCTTCTTCAAGTCTGCATCTCGTAGATGGAGGAGAGGATAAACAGAATATACCATTTCTGCCACTTTTATGGGATAAAAGACAAGTTGATGTGATAATTGCAATAGATTCCAGTTCCGACATTGGTGGATATCCCAACGGCACAACTTTGGTGGCTACGAATCGGCGGTTTAATCAAAGTACAAGCCCTCAAAATCCAGTAGCATACTATAAGCATGCAAATGACCCTATTTCTAAAATACCCAGCCGACATTCAATTTTTCCTATTGTGCCATCGTATGAAGAAATAGTCCAGAAGAGTTTGAATAAAAGGCCCACTTTTTTCGGTTGCAATTTGGATGAGTCCTTTGCTCTTGCAGGATTAAATAGCACAAATGCAGATAAGAATTGGAACTTGCGACTTCCTCCTTTAATCGTGTACCTTGCTAACACTCACAATTCTTTCAATTCAAACACTTCAACGTTCAAATTAAGCTACAGTAGAGATGAAATATCTAAAATGATTCAAAACGGTCATGATATTGGTACATATAGTCATCTAATGGCGTTTGAGGACTACCCGAAATGCTTGGGATGTGCGCTGCTTAAAAGAGAGTTTGATAAAAAAGCCAGAGGGATGGAATCAATCATTGGAGCAAAGGCAAAACTACCTAAGTATTGCAAAATCTGTTTTGCAAAATATTGCTATAATTAGAAAGAGCAGTTGTGTTTATGACTTGAAAATATCAGGAATGTTTTCAATCATTATGACAGTCTCTTTGAAACCATCAATAACTCGTTTATTAGTATTGGTTTCGTCATGTTCCACTTCATGTTCGTGATGTAAAAGTTCATGAGCTATGTCCTCTGGATGTTGGATTGTAACATCAGGATCATCTTCAGCATGGTATTTCAGCCAGTGGTGTCTCTCATATTCTGCTTCAAAGTCCAATTCGTGGCCTACTCCAACACCCATGTCTGGAAGCTCCCCACCCGTTTCAGAGAATGTTTTCCATTCCTCAAACGATATTTCTCCATCACTGTTAGAGTCTATCATTCCAAAAACGGTGGAAATAACTTTGTCTTTGACTTTCTGGGATATACCTTCACTTTCATCGTGACCACCAGTTCCATCTCCTTTTCCAACAACTTCTTCCCTTAAGAGACCATACATTCGAAGAATATCGTCGTGATTCAGTGAGTTGACATGTCTATAGTCATGCAGCTTGAAAACAGCATCAGTATCATGAGCATCAATATCATGTTCTGATTTCATGTGCCACGATTGCCAGGACATACCCTTGGGAGGAGAAGCGTCATTCAGCTCTGTGTCTACATCCTTTGGGTCATCTCCAAGAACTGAAGGAGAAAAGAGTAGTAGCCCAGATATCAACAGCGATAACATGAAAGATAGCGGAATGAGTTCAACGACTTGAGGGAAGAATTGTAAGTTGAAACTGTGAGATCTTTCCAACCATAGATATCTGTTCGCGAGCTTTGATCCAATGATTACATCAGCTATTTTTTAACTACACAGATGTTTTGATACTTGCCTATACTCCTACAGCACTTTGTCCATAAGAAGGAGAGGGTACCTGTTGGTCTAGTGGAAATCAATTCAAAATCTTTGAATCTCCAGGGCAAGATCTGCCTCCTTCTAATTATAGCACCACAGAAGCGTTATGACATAGGTTTTCTCCAGGTTGCGATGCAATACCTAGGCTAAAATGCCGCATTAACGAAGATCAAAGCTCAGCCTTTGCTATTAATAGAATTGGAAAAAGATGCTATAGATCCAGTACCCAGTTTGCGATAATTAGCACTTCTGCAAGATGATTTTTTATTCCTATGGATTAGGCACAGAGACTTTTTTGTCATGCATTGTGTCCTGAAAATCAAGCCTCTTTGATAGTACATCCTTTAACCACAATCGCGACAAAAGATCTCAAAATAGCACCGCAAAGCTTATTCTTGTCCGAATCAGGCAATTATTCCACTTTGCTACAATTAAAGTGCTCTGTCAACTCCAGAGCAAATACGTAATTCCCACCTAGGGATTGAGATTAAAGTATTTAAACCATCAAATATCCCACATTGGTCCACAATTTATTCATCAAAATGTCCTCCTCCCCAAGTATCTCCTTAGTTGCAAACACGAACGTTGCCGCAAGCTCGGTAGCTGAGAGCATTTCTTCCGCTGTTACCTCTGATGTGTCCAGCTTTTTGCAATCCAGTAGCCACACCTCTTCTCACTCTGGGTCTTCGGCTGCATCCAATTCTACGAATGCTGGTGCTATGCCCCCTGTTCCAGTGAACTTTGCAAAGCTTAAGCTTATTGCAGTGGTGTCCGGACTGGTAGGAGCTGGTGCTATTTTGGGATGCGTTTAGTATCATACATAGATTGATTTAATATTTGATAATAAAGATTTATGACATTCATCACATAGCGTATGACTGTACTAAGCGTACGGTTCCTCTAGAGACCTATCGTCGTCTATTGGAAATCCAAGAGCTAAAGCATCTACACCTGGCCAACTTCATTAAACCAAAACACCACATTATTAAGTGTTTCTCATTCTATTATACAATTGATTACACCCATAGACAAAAAAAAAGAGTTAAATAATTTACTCTTCATCTTCCTCCTCATCTTCCTCCTCAGTAGCGTAGAATTGCAAACGGTACTCATTCTTTCTGATAGAGATGAATCTGATCCAGTCTCTGATCTGGTTCTTCTTCAAGTATCTCTTGGACAAGTACTTCAAGTACTTACCAGAGAACTTAGTGTTGGAGACAACAATGATCTTGTTTCCCTCCTGGGTGACGGTGATGTCAGAACCCAAATTACCAATGTGGCCACCGACCTTGATGTGGTCAATCAAGTACTTAGCGTAAGAGGCTGGGTCGAAAACACCTTGCTCAGTTGGAGCGGAAGCGTCGACAGTGAAAGTCTTAGTCTCGTAGTTAATCTTCTTGGTCTAATAGATGTTAGAAACTGATTCAATAGAGTGGACAGTTATACCCAAGGGAAAGGCGTGAGAGATCTTAATTTTACGGTCTATTAACTAACGATGTGACCATAGGGGTGGTCCTGGATTTCAAAGAGGGGTTGAAGTTCTTCAAAATCAAATCATTAGGTTAAATATGACCTTAAACATAAGAATCACTATAACACATTTCTGATTTGGAATAAACTAGAGTAAAACAACTTACAGTTGGAGCCATTTGGGATGATTGAAGTATGAACAGGGGAAAAAAGAAAGACGAGAGAAAAAATCAATTTAAGCTTGGGTTGAAAAATTTCGAGGATTGTGAGGTGAACGACCAAGCAAAACGCAATGCGGTACGAATTTTACACTGTAGTATATGATGTATCGAGCATGCGTGCACTACTAGCGGAAGACGGATGGGGGATATCATATCATTAAGTGGAGGAAAAGAACTACTTACTAGAGAGTGCTCACCAGCAGGGAGGTCAGTACAGTCAATGTAATGAGCCATCCGCTTTTTTGAGAAATTGTTGCTGTGTTCTGGATTGAATCTGTAGACGCATTATAATCGGTCCGACTGGGCGTAGAGGAGTTTGACATGCTAGTAGTGGCTCCGCCTAGGGAGACTATCGAAACTCCAGCATCGCCTGTCGATGCAATGTCTGTGTTTGTAGGAGCTAGCGTGCTTGTTTTGACAGCGTTGTTCCTCTGTTGTGTGTGACTGGTGCCTGATTGCAAGTTCTGGAAGTATGCGCTAGTAGACAGTGTGGCCCGCTGATACTGCGAGGTTGTGGTGAGCGAGACCGACTTGTCTATCAATAGTGTGCCTGACATGATAGTGGAAGTCGAAAGAGCTACTCAAACTACGAGGATCATACAACCTTTAAATCTAGCTTTCTACCAGAGAGCAATGGCGCACCTGCATCCGTTGGTTTGGAATGCTCATGAAACAGCTTGCAGGGGAGGACCTTCACGAATGGGTGCGGTAGGGGAATTATTTTTTGTAACACCTAGCGATTGTTCCTCACAACAGATCTATGCGCCAATTTGGTACGCTGCATTGTTAGACGTTTTATTTCGGTATGAGTGCCGGTATCACATCACTTTGAGAGACACGATGCTGGAAGGGGCCGTGAATTTTCAAATTCTTGATTATGACACCAACCTTAAACAGCAGGCACCGTTGGAGAAACAGGTGCTTAGATCAGCTTAACAATAGCGTGATTCATAAAGCTTGTTGACGCGATCTGCGCAGAGTTTCCACCATGAATGTTCAGTTCCGTGCCTACAAAAGAAACTGCCTCTACTCGGAGAGCCTCCTAGCTGAAAGATATTATTAATTATTAAATAGTTATGTCTTACAGATTGTCCCCTGTCCCTCCCTCCCCCGTGGCGAACTGATTCATGGTAGTAAAAAAGTAAAGTGATCTGAAGATCCGAATGCGCAATAAGATTATGAGTTGTAAGATGTAAGGTATAATGATTTCCAACCCCGATGGACCCAAAAGCGCTGTTTGACTTATTTATCCTCTCCCAAACAACAAAAAAAGAGTTTTGAATCCACCTTCGCCACAAGGTACCGAAATCTGTGCGTGATGTAATGAAAATCTGCTCACGCTAACTCAGCATTCCAGTTCTTTTCCTGGATCTTGAGATCCATTTCTCGCAAGAGTTTACTAGCTTTATCCAGTTCCCGCTGGATGTCACTTACTTTCATCGTCGACCTGAATCTGACCTCTGTTCTTGTAAGAACATGCCTGGAGCTAGAGGCTTCAGTTGCAAATTCTCTCAGTGCTGAGGACTTTTCCTTTAGGTAGTCCCTCAACGCCAAGGCTTCCGTCATCGTTGCCTCTACCTCTTTCTCTTGAATGGGGTGATAGAACTTGAGGAGGATCTTGGAATTGGTGAGGTTGATTTTGACCACAAGGTCAACGTACTCCTGGTGTTGTTTATTGTACTCTTTAAGCAATGCATTGCTGTCTTCTGGTGCAGACGAACCTTCTTGTACTTTAATATTCCGCCGTATTCTGTTCTCCAATTGCTTCAGGTTCTTGTAAGTGTCTTTTCTGATAATGAGGGCTTCTGCCAACTTCATCCTGTCTATGGCTGAAGAAGTTAGCGAGGGGCAGATATCGATCCTATTTATATATTTTTTAAGTATGTCAAACCTGCAAGGTCCCTGTATACAATGACTCATTCAAGCACCGCCCCTTTTTCAAAGAACTCTGTTTCAGCTACAATACTAACTTCTGTTTGAAGACTTGAAGACCTCTTCACCAAAGTATCGATGGTTCAGCATTGCACAATGAGTGGAATGTCCGATGCATCACTCGATTAATTAATCTGAAAATTTTCTGACACTTTAGACCCTGACACTATTCATATGTGACTCATCAGATTAGAGTCCTAGAACCGCATGCAGATATCCTCGACCTCCACCAATGAGCATGGTCCATAAGCCCTACTAAATGCGGTGCCTGTTTACTCGTTCACACTCATTCAATATCACATATCACATAAACATACAAAATAGCTACTTATGTTCTGGAGTATAAGCAATTCTGATAGCCTTGGCTTGAGTGTAGTTCTCCAGAGCTTCAACACCAAGTTCTCTGCCAATACCAGACTCTCCATAACCTCCGAAAGGAACCATGTGATGGAAATCGTTGTAGGTGTTAATCCAAACGACACCAGCCTTGATTCTGCTAGCAACATCAATAGCCTTGTTCAGGTTGTTTGTGTGGATACCTGCAGCTAGACCGTAGTTAGTGTTGTTGGCGTAACCAACAACCTCATCGACAGTAGAGAACTTGGTGATTGTTACCACAGGACCAAAGATCTCCTCCTTAACAATTTTCATATCTTCAGTGACATCAGCAAAAATGGTTGGCTTGATGTAGTAACCTCTGTTACGATATCTGGAACCACCAGTGATCACACGAGCTCCTTCATCCTTACCATGTTTGATGTAGCTGAGAATTCTGTTAAGTTGCAATTCAGAAGTCTGGGGTCCTTGGAAGACACCTTCCTCAAAAGGTCCTCCAACCTTGACGTTATCAGTCTCTTTTTTGAATTCTTCAAGCACCTGGTCGTAAATAGTGTCCTGAATATAAACTCTGGAACCGGCACAACAAACTTCACCAGAATTGAAGAAAATACCCAAAATAATGTTATGGATGGTCTTCTTGATATCAGCATCCTCGAACACAATGTTTGGAGATTTACCACCCAGTTCTAGAGTAACCTTTTTCAGGTTAGATTTGGCAGCTGCCTCCATAATCTTACGGCCTGTGGCAGTGGATCCAGTAAAGGCGATCTTCTTGATTCTAGGATGGGCAGCAATGGCGGCTCCAGCTGGGTTACCGAAACCACTAAGAATGTTAACGACACCTGCTGGGAAGCCAACCTCTTTGATCAGCTTGGCAACGTACAATCCAGAGAGAGGTGTAGACTCAGCTGTCTTCAAAACGACAGTGTTACCTGTGGCCAGCGCAGGTCCCAATTTCCAAGCCAACATCAATAGAGGAAAGTTCCATGGAATGATTTGCCCAACAACACCCAATGGCTCTCTTTTAATCAGATTGAGATGTGTGTTTCCAGAGTCGACAACGTTTCCCAGAATCTTGTCGGCCCATCCAGCACAGGATCTAATGTAGTTGACAGCAAGAGTCACGTCACCCTGGGCAGAGGTATAGGCCTTACCATTGTCGATGGATTCGATACCAGCCAAGATATTAAAGTCACGGTCCATGAGGTCAGCTAGTTTGTTCATCAGTTTTCCTCTCTCTAATGGGTCTTGGGTAGCCCATACGGAGTTGTTGAAAGCATCCTCAGCGGCGTCAACAGCACGGTCAACATCGGCAGCGGAAGCTTCCCAGACTTGGGTTATTTTAGTTTCATCACATGGATTGATCACTGGAAGGAGCTTGCCTTCCGCACCTTCAACAAACTCATTGTTGATGAAGAGACCCAGCGGTTGAGTGTATTTCAATCCGTTGGGGAGATCGATCTCGAATTCTAAAGGAGGAGCAAATGTCATGGATTAAGGTGAGGGAAAAGGGTAAGTCAAACAAAAATAATCTGAATTAGAAAAGACAGAAAGACGATTGCAAATGAAAAAAGGAGGTGTTATTTGTTGGGAACTTGTGCTCATATTTATACGTGGTCAGGCTCAATTGCCCTTGGGGTGGTGGAGTATAGGGGTGTGGGGTAATGTTAAGACTTCGGGGGTGCGGTCTCGGTTGCGCGTGATGGCGGGGGGTAATTTTGAAAATTCAAGAGGGCACCCTTTCCAAAGAGAGGGACAATGTAGAGGAGAACCGTTGGGCGGAATCATGGATGATGATAGGTATACGGGGGAGGCAAAACTTAACAAGATGGACAGTTTGATTGGGGGAAAGCAAAAAAAAAGGTTATATTGATTGT
This sequence comes from Komagataella populi, assembly GCA_023212995.1. Classification (NCBI taxonomy): domain Eukaryota; kingdom Fungi; phylum Ascomycota; class Pichiomycetes; order Pichiales; family Pichiaceae; genus Komagataella; species Komagataella populi. The sequence continues at coordinate 677,334 of JAKWAY010000005.1, read as the reverse complement.
GCTTACTTAAGGACTCACCCTCAGTGTCGACTAATTGTATGAATTGCTAAATAGCTGTAATACTCCGGGACTCACACATCCTTGAAACGATGTACATCGAACTAGGGGTGTAATAAGTCAAATCTGAGGTGTGAATTTGGACCTTTAAGGCAACGGTTATGCTAGAACTCGAATATCGGAGCCCGGACCACAATTCGTCATGTATCTCGTAACATTAAATTATCCAATTTTCAACAGGCTTGCATGTTATGAGCGAAGCTCCTTACAGCTTCCAAACAAACTTTAAAGAGTCCCACAAAAATCCTCTGTTTTCCTGGTAGGCTGTGGTGATAAAGGAAACGTTGTTGGTACCAGGCTGCAAGAGGCCACTTGGGACATCCAACGAGGTAAGGTACCAATTTCCAGCATACGTACTAGATCTATAGGTGGACTTGTCATTGGTAATGTTCCTGTTGAAGCGGTCACGATCCAGACTGACGTCGTTTACCTGTACTGCCATTCTAGTAGAGTTTCCTCCCACGAAAGTTGCATTTCCAGTGTACCCAGCAAACGACAGGTAGAGCTGAGCATCTCTCTGGACATCTTCCTCTTCTACCTCAAACTGAACAGTCCAGACACCCTTCTTACCCTTTCCAAAGCACCAGTTGGATTCGTTGTCTTCTCCAATGACGTAGTTGAGGTCGCTAGGACAGGATTCAATCAACATGTTTTCATATTTGAGACCACCGTCTTGGAAACCTAAGGTGGTGCGGTCAAAAGCTCCGATGCTCCAAACTTCTTCGAAATCGCTATCTGAGGCCTCCCATTCGATAGTGCCAAGATCTTTGGTCTTATCCCTCTTCAACTTGATCTCTTTTTTATAGAGGAATGTCTCCAACTGCTTATCGGCAGCAGTGTACTGTGACCAGACACTTCCAAATGCCTGCAATCTGTAAGATGTCTCAGTACGGACATCTGGAATCTCGAAGTATCCTGCATCATCTGTGAAAGAGTAGTATTGGTATCCAGCCCCTTGGACCATTGTGTAGTTTTCAGTACCTAGGAACAGATTGACGTTGGAGGCTGGTTTGCCGTTGCTAAGCACTAATCTTCCCTTGAGAGTTCCTCTACTTTGGAAGTTTTTGTCGTTTAACCAGCGATAAGGCCAGTTGTGACGTTCTTTGGTAGCACGACGCAGTAAATCTGCCTTGTCACCGTTGTTAAAGTACCATAAGTAGGGACCCCACATCTTTCCGTCTGGGAAATTTTCGACCACGTCAGCTTGGAAGTGGGTTCCGTGTAACATATTCAGTAAGACAACATCCCCTGTTTTGGACTCTCTGTGAACCATTAGCTCTTGCTTGTTTTGGTCACCCACGTAAAAGTCTCTACCTGGAGAAACCAACCAGAACCCGTAATCTCTGTCAGTCTCATTGTAGGTTCCGTACACACCAAAGGCCTCCTCCTCATGAGTACGAGAAGACCAGTCATATTTCGTTATGTAACTGGAGTTGTCCGAAGATAACCAGGTCTCATCAAAAGTGTTGGTGCCTTTAAAGTCATCAGGGAAAACTGGCAGAAGACCGTCCCTCAGGGTGGTGTGACCTGATTGGTATATGTCTGGGTTTAGACGGAATAAAGTACGGAACTCTCCCAATGGGGGGAGATTCCTGTTGACAAAATATGAATAGAATCCGTCAAGCCCTTCGAACAACACCATGTGATGTTCACCTTCGTAGGCATTAAACGACAAGTCAATCATGTTTTCAGTCTCATCGTAAATAGTGATGGAAGTGTAGTTCAGATCGTGCTTAGCTCCTTCATAGGAGGCGTATAGACCTACTCCAGATCCGACGAGATCAACGGTCTCATCGTCAAAACCGGAGTTCAAACCATACGGGTTCCACAGCAATTTGGTACCGTATTTGGGCCCCATCTCCAAAGAGAACTTATCATTACCAAATTTCACAGTCTGGTTCGACGTCTCTGAATGCTCACTCAGTAAATCAACTACAAAAGGAGAATCATCATCGACTAACGATCTTGGAACAGTATCACGAGACCGAAGAGCGGCCCCACTGATAGTAGGAGCCAATAGCAGCAAAAGGTTTAATGGCAAGAGCATATTCTTGTCGAATGACTCTCAAAAAAAACTTCAAGGTTTATGTCAAAGGGGGGTCAGAACGATTACCTTTTATGCACCACAATCATGGGTATGCTCTTGATGGACTTGGAATCTGGGGTCAACATGGAATATGCAAGTTAAGAAAGCGGAGAGCGTTGGACACATTCAGATCTATTGTTTCATGCGTACTGTTGGTTCCTTTTCTGGCCAGTTGTAACAGTAAATAAGATATCCCTCACATTGCTTGGTGGAGGGTGTTTCCACTTTCTCATTCAATTTTGGTGAATGCATGACCGGAACTGTGCCAGAATCCCAAATGTCTTCATTTACCCATTGTTTGGGTAGAGCACTAAAGCACGCAATTCATCAGGGATCAAATTAGGTGGATTGGTTACTCAGTTTTTGGATATTCATAAATTAGGGGATGCTCAATATGGAAAAAATGAGGGGTCGGGGTGCCATCAGAGGATTAAAACACCGAGATCTTGTAACACCGAGGAATGAAGATGACAAATTCTAGCAACAGAAACTTTCAGCTGACATTATTGGCCTCGTGGCAGTTCGTTATGGGTATAAGTGGTCACTCATGGGTGGGAGTAAACTTCGGATAACATGTTAGGGGTGGGAGTAGACAGAATCTGGTGGAGAAATAGTAACATGAAATATTTAGTTTCGCGAAGGTTTAAGTCTTCCTGCCAGTTCTATCCACCTGATCCTGATAGGCGATGGCTTCTCCCTCGAGATTCTGCAAAACAACCCTCTTATGACCTCCAACCAGACTTACGCCGAACTCCTAGAGAAACAGGGCGAGCGGCTCCAAAAAAGGTGGAGGTCAATTATCGATAAGTATTCCAAGGTGAACCTTGACCAGCAAGGCGACTTGATAGATTTGCATACTGGTGAGATTGTGGAGGATAATGGTCATCTGGAATCAGTATCTCCCAGTAAAGACAACGTATGGAACGCAGCCGAGGAAGATGAAGGTTTAGAGGAGGGTGAGACCACCGAGGATATTGAAGGGTTGGACCTCAGTTTGGAACAGAATGATGGAAGATCCGGTGTAAACGAAAGTTCAGCGCAGAGTTCAGAAGAAAGTTCGGCTGAGAGTTCAGAAGAGAGCTCGGACGATTCAGACAAAAGCTCCAACGATGGAAATTTTTCAGTCGAGTTCTCTGAAGACGAATTGAGTGTCCCCAAAAAGGGGCAAGAGCAATTGAGAAATCAAAGAACCCCAAAGAACACGATAAAGGAGTCAACCAGTTCTTCTCTCAGGGAGAGTTTACCAGTGTTCAAAAAGTCGTCTTTAGACCATAGTACGAACGATTTACGATACGACAAACTGGATAAGAAACTGATAGTGGATGAAAACAGTTTTACCATGCAAGACAATTTAATATTAGTTAACAAGAATCCTAGCACTCCTTTTTCTTCTCCGTTGCGCAAAAGTCCCGAGGTAGCTCTTCTATCCCCCACAACGCCGACCAAAAGTACACCCAGGCCACAATCATACTTCAGCACTCCAAGACGAACAAAACCAAATACGAGGAGTGGCTTTTCTCCTGTCTATTCGAACACAGCGTCTCCCACTAAAAGACTAAAAAGTTCCCGAAATCAGGATCCATCTTCTCCAACGAGGAGACGAGTCCCAGCAGAAAATGAGCTTTCCTTGGATCTATCCGAACAGACCCGCTTCGACCCCTTCTGGACAGACAGCAAACCTACAAAAAGCCCAATAATAAGTAGCTACGATAACAATGAAAGAGACACAGCTATTGACGATGAGGTCATAATAGACAATTAAATAGTACATAATGCACCCATGAAATAATTACTGCTCAATAAGAGCACATGCAAAGATACAGGTAGCACAGAGTAAGGTGAATCTACGTTCTGGACAGCGCCGAATTAAAAAGGTATCATCAATTCACCGTTAGCTATAATTCCTCGTAATGAGGCAGATAGATGAAATAGCAAACAAACACTAGGAATATAAACATTTAACAAAAAAAAGAAGGACAAAACAAAAGAGAGTGGAGTCATCACGAGCTCGTACTCAATATAAGGGTATAGGCGAGAGTGTCTAGTAAAACACAAGTTTGGCACTACCGGAGGTAACAGTGACAGTGCATCCATCAACTGAACTACCAACGAAGACACCGTTCTCGTATTTACAATCACCATTGATGGAGGATCCCTCAGTGGCAACGATCTTAACGCTGAAGTTAGGTGGCGTTTTGTTGTTTGGGTTAGGGATCAAAGACAAGTAGGTCAAACCATTAGTGGCTCCAGCACCCAGGACGAGAGGAGCCCAATTTCCGAGACCACTACCTTCAGAACCCCAGACACAACCTTCTTCAACACTGACACCAGCGTTGTTGACGTAGTACTGAGCACTGGTCTTGAGACCTTGCCATTGGTAGTAGTTGTCTTCATCAACGACGGTCAAAGTGTTGGAGTTTCCGGCTTCAACCCATGTTGGAACACACATGTTTTCGGAACCTGGGTAGTCAGTTCTGCAGATGGAAATACCTTTAGAGACGTTGTTCTCTACAGAAGCGGTACCCTTACCTGGAACACACAGGGTGTCAAATGCAGTGTTGGAACGGTAAAGCAAACCATCTTTACACAACAAACCACCAACGGATCTTCCATCGGTTGGTTGCTCAGTAGGCCACTGGGTCTTGGAGTAGCCGGCTTCACAGGCGTAAGAGCAGTAGTAGCCGTCCTTACAAGATTCGGAGGTTCCACCTTGGAGGTTCATGATGGAAGACCATCCGCCAAAGCCTAACCAGCTGACAGAAACAACACCGTCACCGGATGGGAACTCGGAACACTTGATTGTACCATCTTTGAAACTTGATAAATCGCCAGAGATACCACTGGAATAAGAGGACGAGGACGAGGACAAAGAAGAGGAGGAAGCTGCCGGTGCCATGCTAGAGGCAGAGGATGCAGCGGCAGATGATGGAGTGTCAACGGTAGTAGGAGTGGCAACGACTTCACCAGCTCCGACAGTGACGGTCTTTGTCACCACAGCTCTCTTGTCATGTTTATGGTGTTGGTGTTCTAAAGGAGCGGAGGCCACCAGAGAGGCAAGGGCCATAAGAATAATTGGAGATTTCATATTGGAGATCACGGTTGAAAATGAATGTAAGGAAAGACTGAACAAAAAGAACTTGGAATGAATGTAAGTACCTGGAAGGCAGTAAGTTGGCAAGTTTCTCTTGTAGTTGGAATGATCAAAGGTTTGTTTCTAATGATCTTAGATTGTGCTGGATATCTCAACTATATATTCGGGCGAGCAAGAGTCTGAGAAAAAAGTTTCAACTTAAATCTAGATTTATTGCCCAATTTGGAAATCTGAGATTAAATATAAATATCGATCTACATCGCCAGATGCCTTGGCCCTCGTACCTTGAACTGAGAATCCTAGATCTGAATGGGTGTCATACCCGACCCGCAATATAAACGGGAGGCAGAGCAGGTGATAGAGTCGATCCAGGCCATTGCTGAAGCTCCGGAGCCAATAATGTGTGGTTCACGGTGTTTGTTTGTGTGGTTTGAGATTCTTTGTCAGAAGGAGATTCACATTCCGCTACAGTGTCGTGCTCCACCCACCCCGGTTGGCGCACAACCAAGCATGATGTATTTAATTACATTTCCATTTTCGGGCCTGATTACAGGGTGAAGTAACGCGATAAGTATGTAATTCAAGACACATACACTCTATTACTAGGGAAGCTAATTTAACCCTATCAGTACACTAAAGCACTCTCTTCAGTAAGCAATTGATTAACGTGTGCGTGGACATGTCGTGCCCAAAAGACCAGCTCTCGGGGGAAGGGAGGCGATTGATGTCTTGCAATGTGTCACCTTCTATTCTCTTCTCGTTCCCTCTAGGCTAGCTTGAAGTAGGAGCTGCACCCACCATCGGGAGCGTGGCACAATTCTAGTTGCTGAAACTTTTCAGAGTACTTGTGGAAATACAGCCCGCTGATCGATCCGGTTAGCTGGCTGAAGCATACGTAGTAAAAACCAGCAAATGAGGCTCCCTTGATATCTCTAACTTTAGCATCTGGAATCAAAAACATCTCCTTCCATCTCATGTAGATGAACTCGTTGTTTAGGTAATTATCGTAAATGTGACTATTGAGCACGTCGTTACCAGAGTTGAAGTTCAGGCTTCGGAAACTGGGGAACCGAGACCAATGCTGGATATCAGTGCGAGAATCGGAGCCCCAACAGTCTTTGTTGGTAAAGAAGGAAAACTTGGGGCCAACTATTTCACCCTGGAAGAGAGTAATAATCTCAGGATGCGACTCTGTAAGACCTTTAATAGTAAGAAAACCGGTCAAAGTTGACTTCTTAAGATCGACTTGTTTCAAATCAACTTTGACTTCATAGGTGGATCTTCCTGATTGCTGGGATCCAATGAACGAAGCGTTTGGTTTTAGAAATGACGATGTGAGAGGTATAAGGCCTTTGTGCAAAGAGTTGATTGAGGCTAAAGAGGGAGTAAACTCCATGGAAATGTACTTATTTTCATTGGCACCGCTCTTTGAATCAATATTCATATCGCATTGTTTAGTCTCATTCTGGATATGGGACCCTGTCAGCTGCCAATCTTTTGTCTCTTGTTCTTCAGCATTAGTCTGAGTAGCGTTACTCGCTAGGGTATCTTTCAGTTGTTTCTCATTGTTTACTCTATCTTTGGCCGTCTTTATAGGATCCTCAGTCTCATGAAAGGATGTCTTGTCAGTCACACAACTATTGGAAGGCATGTGTGTATACTATGAGTCAAGTAAGGTGGTAAAAAAACAAATCACAAAAGAACAAAGGCAAGCAGTTATATATCGTGCTTGATTAAGATGACTCAAAGGGCTGGTCCTCAGTTCCGGAACAAATGTGATGTTTACTTTCTCCACTGGTGGCCCTCCTCTTTTCTGATTCTGTCGAATGGGACTTTGAGGAATAACTCAAGACTCCGTTAGGCTATCTTCCTAGGTGCGGTTAAGTGGTGGGATTGCAGGTGAATACGAATGGGAAACAATTCTTCGCGAGCCGCGAGACGCTATTGTCCGTCCGATAACGATTGAAACGTTCGTGATGACATAATCCGGAGTGCCTCCTGATATCTGCAAATCTACGCTCAAGACCGGTGGTATAGTTGGGTTCGCTGATGAGGTTGTTAGATAAACTCAAAGAAAAGGCAAGGGCCAAGTCTGGTCAAGGCTTCAATGCCCCAAATCCCGAAGAAAATCCTCAGACCCCCTTAATTTACAACCGACCAGCAATACCGTTGCCCGATTCAAAGACATCTGATAATCTCTTTTCTGAAAACTTTCTTCTCAATCAAGACGTGACCAAGATATTTCCTGTTGCTGATCGCTATCCGGTGCCGGTACCTCCAGGATACTCCAAAAACTCAAGTCCGCTTCCAACCAACTCCTTCTATGAAACGTTTCTGTTGGATGATCATACATGTCCAGTGTGGACACATCCGTACTCATTATGGATCCCTGCCAAGGATATGAACCGACCAGGTCTTGCTTTAAATCATGTAGATGAACACATGAAAGTCTTTGGGCCTGACAATGCTTCAAATCCAGCTCAGTTTTTCTTCAGTCCTGTTGCTATTTTGTCGTTATGCCTCTCAGCAATGGAATTTAGTTCAGACCAGCTTCAAGTATCTGTTAGCAGTACCAATAAGCTATACTGTCATTTGACCCTATCTAATGGCCTTGGTGCCAATATAACGGCTCCAATTATTCAAGGAATGGCATTTGTCAGTGCAATTTATGAAAACTGTCAGCCTAAGCTCTATTCAAATGTCGGGTTCCGTGAGCTGGCGGCTGCTGGGACGCTCAGCAATGGGATGAATAAGTATGTTGCTACTCTGAATGATGGTATGATATGGTCATTGTACGTTTCTACACACTGTACGCTTCAATTGAGTGGTTTTGATGAGATCATTTCACAGTTTCACCATACTCCTGGCGGAGGTCAAACTCTAGTCCAAATTGCGAAACTGAATTCTTTTCATTACGATGAGACATGTGGGAATGTGGTGACTGGAATGCACTTGTATGGTGATTCCTCTCTGGTGCAAAATGCGTCTGCTCAGGTTGGCATTTATGGATTCAAATTTGATTTTCTACAGCATAATGGGCCAAGCGAAATTGCAATGTGGACTTTACCACATCAGTATACTGTCCTTTCTCATGGAATACTCACGGATTTGTCTCTCAATTCTACTGTTAAAGGGCCAATGAGACTGGTGCGTACCTCTGACAAAACCGTGCTAATGACAGAGCAGCTGCCTCCTCCCGAACTTCAATTTGCTCCATGGACATCCCTGCATCAATCTGAGAACAACCACGGAATTTCTGAACAGGCTCATCAGGAGATTTGTCGTGTTGCCAGAGCAGAGTTTGCAGCCGATAGAATAGCAGAGTGGAGTTGTACAGACTCTATGTATACCTCCGGTAAAATTCTTGACAAAGCAGCTTATCAGCTATATGTCCTGGCCTATGAAGTCCGTGACAAAGAGCTCACTCTAGAGGCTTTGAAAAGACTAGATGCTGCATTGTCTAGATTTGTCAACAACAAACAACCTCAGCCGCTGTTTTATGAACCATATTGGAAGGGCATAGTATCCGGTGCTGGTCTTGATGGTAATATATTTGTTGATTACGGGAATACGCAATACAATGATCATCATTTCCATTACGGATACCATATACACGCAGCAGCGATGTTAGTGAAAGTGGATAAGGAATTTGATACTGGCCAGAGAGAACAACGCATCAGACCTTGGGTGGAAGCACTCCTAGCGGATGTTGCAACCCCTGTAGAAGGACACAACCAATTTCCCCAGTTTCGATCTTTTGATTGGTTCCACGGACATTCTTGGGCTACTGGGCTCTTTGCACGCGGGGACGGAAAGGATGAAGAAAGTTCTAGTGAAGACTACAATGCAAGTTACGCTGCTTACTGTTGGGGTCTTGCAACCGGAAATAGACAGCTAGTGGCCATGGGTAGGCTCATGCTGGGCGTTCAAAGAAACTCTGTCAATAGCTACATGCTCTACTCGAATGATAATCAGATAATGCCTAAACAGTTTGTGGGAAACAAAGTGAGTGGTATACTGTTTGAAAACAAGATAGACCATACGACATACTTCGGTCAGCGTCCAGAGTACAGCCATGGTATCCACATGCTTCCCCTTACTCCTATTTCCAGTTTCATTCGGAGTCCCAGTTTCTGTAAGGAAGAATGGGATCAACGATTGGGAAAAGACTTTGTGTCAGCCATTCCCGAAGGAGGTTGGAAGGGTCTTTTGACGTTATCTACAGTTTTATTTGAGCCCAAAATTGCATACGAGTTCTTTGTGCGAGGGGACTTTGACCCGTTGAACTTGGATAACGGAATGTCTCAAAGTTGGTCTTTACTGCTCGCAGCTCACGCAGCCTGCGAATAGATCCCTGAGCCATCCAAGTAATAGTCATAGGAGACCCTGGAAGAGGAGATTTAATGCCTTCCACCCAGGGTGCTGCGCGAACCATTTACTGTTATCAAAATTATCAAGCACAACCTGTCGCAATCTCAACACACACTTCATTCCTTAATTAATGGTTCCCGAAGACCCAGATACTAACAGAACGGCAAAGGACCTTACCGCCGGAAGTATTGGTGGTATTGCACAGGTTTTGACAGGCCAGCCATTCGATATCGTCAAGGTTCGTCTTCAAAGTGCTCCTCCTGGAAGATTTTCAGGTGCCTTGGATGTCGTTCGTCAAATATTCTACAAGGAAGGACCTCTTGCATTTTACAAGGGAACATTGACCCCTCTTTTGGGAGTAGGAGCCTGCGTATCGGTGCAATTCAGTGTCAACGAGGCAATGAAACGATTCTATTCTTCTCAAGGTATCACTCTTGGTAACGCTCAGTACTATACATGTGGGTTGTTTGCTGGTGTCGCAAACGGTTTTCTTGCATCTCCAATCGAACATGTTCGTATTAGGCTACAGACACAAACTAATAATGCCTACAAAGGACCATTGGATGTGGCCACTAAACTGCTCAAAACTGGAGGAATTACCTCATTGATGAGGGGTCTTGGGCCCACGTTGATAAGAGAAGGTCAGGGAATGGGTGTTTATTTCATGACTTTCGAGTCTCTCATTGAGAGAACTATGAAACAGGATGGAGTTGCTAGAAAAGACATCCCAGGTTGGAAGCTGTGCGTGTTTGGAGGTCTTGCTGGTTACTCCATGTGGTTTGCAGTGTACCCGGTAGATGTGATCAAATCAAGGTTGCAAACTGATAACATTTCCAACCCTGAATTCCGTAATGGTTTCAGCGTCGCCAAACATATTTATAGGGTGGATGGAATAAAGGGGTTCTTCAGAGGGTTTGCCCCAACTATTCTCCGTGCAGCACCAGCCAATGCAGCCACTTTCCTGGCTTTCGAATCCGCCATGAGATTACTTGATTAAAGGTAGAAACTAAGGAGAGATTATACATATATAGAAAGAACGTCACAATGGAATTCACCATAAGTTGTTTGATAACAGTCTGCTCATGAGCTGAGTCTTGCGTTGAGGGTCTTGAGCTTCTGCTTCGTCGTCGTCGCCCAACCGTCTCAGCAAGTATTCAACTTCCACCTTCTTGGTCAGAGGTATGACAACCTCTTTGTAGATTTTAGCAATGGCTTCAGGTTTCACTTTTGACTGTGGATTCTGCGAGTATCTTAGCGTGGGGTCAGTACCATAAGCGTGACCTTTGGCGACCAAACGCTCCAATATCTTTGCCTCGACTGCTGAATCTGTGATGGCCTCTTCGATGCCCTTGATATCCTTGTTACGGATTAAAAGTGTGTAGCGGGCCATTTCATTTTGAAATTTGGCTTCTGCGACAAATTTTCCAAAATGCACACGACGACTCAGTGCCTGCAAGCAGTCGACATCGGCACAGGCAGTAGACCCAATATTCTCATCCTGATCGCCTTTCTTGGCTGCAATTTGGGGAATAATCTGTTCAATGTACACAGTTCTAATCTCGTCGTTCACGTTCACTTCATCAGCGTAATCGGCTAAAATTGGAGGGTAGTTCAGACTCGGAAGGAAAGATTCTTCTAACTGATCAGGGAAAAAGGGGGTCTCGTCTGGAGACTCGTAACGCCTGACAAGAGAGTGAGTCTTCTCGTTCTGCAGGAGCAACCAGTCCAAAAACGACCCTGAAAAGTTGGGGATTTTGTATTTATTAGGAGCGTAGACAGATGGTGACTCGTAGAACTGGGATCTTTCAATAAAGCTGAACACCACGGTGTCCTCCATTCGGACTAGGGCCTGTCGGATATTGGCCAAATTCAGCACTGTTGCGGGTTTCCTGAACTCCATTGCAAGTGGGTGAAGGAAAGAAGAAGTGGAGGAAGATTCGAAAAGCGTAGGAACGCAGACGAGGGGACAAATCGAGAAGCTTCAATTATATGTGCGTTGATATCAGCCAGATAATAAGCAGAGCTTGCCAGATAGCAGATAACGTCGGGTGTGGGGTAGAAGCCAGCTAAAACAACAACAAACCAGGGAAACGGGCCCGATTGGCTGGTACACCAGTACTACAGGTTGGAGCAACGGACGGAACATTAGTCATTTTCCATTCGTACCAAATTAGCCTATTTATTTATCCTCATCCGCGCTGGTGGAGGCGCCCAATTGGGGAGTGGCCGCGACAAAGTCTGTGTTGTAATCCATCAACTTCTCAGTACTTAAGGGCACCGGCTGAATATGCATTGGGTTTATGTTTCCCATGATTAGCTCGTTAAGCTTTCGGAGCCAGAGAAACCGATTTATCCGAGTCACTTTGTTCTGCTCAAACCCGTAATTAGTGTAACATCTCTCAAGATCTGAAAGACTTTTTTCGTGAACCTCTGTTGTTTTAACTTCAATCTCATTTAACCCTCCTACTGACCAGGCCAGCCACAGGATCGAGACAGCTGCTGCCATTGATAAGGCCCCAGTAAGGAAAATGCGTCGCAGCTCTTCCTTCTCTCTTTTTATCGCCCCTGCATCCTGTTGAGCCCTCATCCTGGCAAAATCTTCCCATGTACCAGCATAGAAGAACTCATGATCTGATACGCCAGCTCCGCCAAATCGGTTAGTGGGCGAGTGCGTGGCAGGTTTGGTCCTTCCGGGACCGTGTGGCGTAATCCAACCTTTTCCGGAGATGTCATACTCCCTTCGGGCTCTAGCATCTCTTAGCATCTGATAAGCAGCGGAGATCCGTCGAAAGCGCTCTTCCAGCTCTTTCCGAGGAATGCAGACACGGTGGCCATGTGTGTCGGTAAATGTAATCTGTGTGGTGTTTGTGTGTAAGTCAGGATGGTATAGCTTGGCCAGCTGGTGGTACTTCTGTTTGACGTCTTTAACAATTGCTCCATGCGGAATTTGAAGGGAGCTGTACGGTGTATCAGGGTTCCAGGTCAGTAACGCCTTTATATGAGACTCATCTGTGATTATTCGGTCACTGAGATTGGAATATCTCCTAACGAATGACAGCATTGGTGAAAAAATGTCAAAAGAAGGAAACAGAGATGAAGCTAGATAAGGGGGTTTGCTACAGGTGTTTTGCAAAACCCGCGATCTCGGTTGACTTGATGTAGAAGTCACCGAACCTTCCCAAGATGCATACACCGACCCCAGGGTAAATGACTATCTGTCCATGGCTTTAAACATAATTTATTCTACTCTACTCTATTCCATATAAATTCTTATTTCTCACCGGTTCCAATACCCCAGTTGTTGACGTTACGATACATCTTCACACCGTTGTCTCCATCAACAAACTGGCAGGAACGGCCACTCTTCCACAGGGAAACCCACATGTTTTCATTGCTGAAACGGTAGTGCTCTCCCATGACCTTCTTGATTCCCTCACTGGCCTCTCGGGCGTTATAGAAGGGAATTCTGCTCACGTAATGATGCAAGACATGGGTCTCGATAATATCGTGGAAGAAGAAAGGCCCAATAAAACCAAACTCACGGTCAATAGTGGCAGCGGCTCCTCTGGCAAAAGTCCACTGGTCAGCCTCATAATGAGGCATTGTTGGGTCAGAGTGCTGCAGGAATGTGATAAATACTAACCAATGGTTGGTCAAAACGTAGGGCAAAAACCAGTAGATAAAAACGTTCCAGTTGCCCATTTGTTGTCTCCAGACATAGAGTACCAGCAACTGGGCCAGAATACCAACATCACTTAGAACGATAAACCAGTAGTCCTTCTTTTCGAAAATTGGTGACGAAGGCACAAAGTGGTTCTGCATCCACTTTGGGCTGTTGGGGTAAGGTTGGCCGGTGACGTTTGTGAACAAGTACATGATCCAGCCACCCAACTGTTGAGCCACCAGCTGGTATAATGTGAAGATGGGAGCATCTTCTCCCAGTTCGCCGAGCTTGCTGGCGCTTCTCTTTTCTAGGAACGTCTCCTTAGTAGCGGGCACAAAAACCATGTCTCTAGTTAAATGGCCCGTGGCCTTGTGATGTTTACCATGACTGTATTTCCATGAGAAGTATGGAACCAAAAGGTAAGAATGCAAAACCCATCCTACAGTGTCGTTCACCCAACCATAATCAGAGAAAGCTTGATGACCACACTCGTGGGCCAAAACCCACATACCAGTGTATTCGACAGACAGGAAAAAAACCAAGGCCGCATAAGCAGCGCCTCTCAGCAAAGCATTGTCAAGCATGGGAATAAAAGATCCCAAGAACATGGTGCAGCCAACCAGGAATATGTCCCTAAACACGTAGTAGAAAGACGTGGTTAGCCTGCGTTCGTAGCAGTGCTTTGGAATGGCATCCAGAATTTCCTTGATTGTGAAATCTGGCACCTTAAAGACGTTACCCCAGGTGTCTATGGCAGTCAGATTTTTGGATTGACTGAACGAGGAAACGTTTCCTGTCCGTTTAGTGGTGGTGCTCCTCCTTGAAGGATCACCATTATTTCCTGTAACTGTGACAGCAGACATAGTGAGATTGGTGGATTAAAATGCACAGATCTAAGTAGAATCACTCAAAGGGTTCCCTGCTTTAATGATAGTTAAAAAATAAAAGCGTAAGAGGAGTTTGGTTTAAGTACTTGGCTGTTGAATTGCAAAGTGGAATGCAAAAAAAAAATGTGGACTGAAATCACCTACATCTTCCTTTCTTATTTTTCGAGCATAGAGTTTGTTGGGTACCTTGCTTGGAGCCTAATAAAACCGCACAGCAACTCCGGGGACCCGGCCGTTGGGCGGTCTCTGAAGGGATAAGGACCATTTCAGCGACAACTACTAGGGCATGAGACACGATAATGTTATCTCAAGTTTCGCCTTCCAGTTTGTCTCCTTGCGGTCGACGAGAAGACCCCTTCGCGTTGATTGTTGCAGTGTGTCATCCTGCTATCAGCCAACAGAAAAAAAGAAAGAAAAAAGAAAAACGGGGATTGGACGATTACGTAAGGCCTTGATCTGCCTATCAGTAATAGGGAGTAAAAAAAAAAATCTGATACTCTCACGCCAAAGCTTGGCCAAAAGTGTCACCCTACATGAACTATAAACATACTATAATTATTTGTCAGTCCTGTCTGGAGTGAACTATCTTGCTCCTTGAACTCATCTCCAAAGTTTCCCTATCAGTCTGACATGCAAATCGTTTTGTATACCATTCATCAACCTGGGTCTCAAGTACAAAAAGGTATAGTATCATCACTTAGGCAAATAAATACATCAGAGAACGAGTAAGAAACAACAGGCTTCATCACGAGACAGTCAAAACCAACACTAAAGGAATCACCTGACCCCATTAGCATTGATCGGGTTGTAAAGTATTCAGCAGCACGGCTTGTCACAGCCGAGGATCATCAAACGATTAACTTAACATGGTTAATCTACAGTAGACCGTCGTGATTGTGCAAATCATCATTTACTTCACAAATTCCGAATCAGTGGGTCCTACCCACTCGTTCTCGTCCGTCCTCTTCTCCCGGATGACATAATTCAATACACCACGTTGCAATAACAAGATGAAAGCATCAGACATAAAAGGTTTCTCTTCTTAAGGAATCAGACATATGCTTGTCTTTGTCTTTGTTTGTCTCATCCTCTGCCCCCTATCTTCTTCATTCGACAACGTCTATAACAGTTAGTAATTGCAAACGTTCAAAAACATTCAATGGTAGATAGAGAGAAAAGCACCACCGACCACTTCTTGTTGGGATCAGTATCAGAAATGCATGAATGGTATAAAAGGTTGTATCGTCATCGTGTAACACGAAATCTGACTCGTCATCTAAGAGTATCATCTTTTTGCTTTCTCATGTGTCTGCCATTGCATTACTTGTGAGTACTTACAGTTCTATTGAATTTCATCACCATTTCTCCTGAAATAGAGAAAAAGACGCTAACTATTCGGTTCAGATTACATTTTGAATCAGTCGCAGAGGGCATCTTACCTCCCTCCTAAAGCATTGTCACTCATGGAAATCAGTGCCCAGTGCTGTGTATCCTCATCTAACAAAACGATAAAATCCGAACTTGTAACGTGAAAATGATATCAAAACCCTTAACTTTGTTAGTAATCTTATACGCGGACAAACTTAACGTTAAACCAACATCAACAATCAGTAGTAATTGCAAAAACTTATCAACAGTATATATTCTGCCAGTAATTCCAGCTTTGTTTTTGTGAAAATCATCATTTAATTGATGTAGGGTTAACAATGAAGGAATAAAAACATACCTTTACCTAAAGAGTCTCAATAATTATTCTTCTCAGATATTAAACGGACATATGCTATCGTTAGTTAGTAAGACTATCACTTGTGACAATACAAGAAGACATTCCATCCTAGCAATCCTTCAGAAAAATGATTAACGTTCTGATCATTCCTTGGTCACAGACTCTAGTTTTTGAAATATGTTAATTCGAGTCATCATGATAGCTTCGTTAGAAATGTCTCTCAGAGACACATACTTCAAACTCAAACACTTCAACTCAACGTTGGACGTAAAAGAGTTGGGAGAATCCGAAACTAGAAAAAATTTTCTTTAAATATGGTGGACGAGTTTTTTTGTGTAGTGCACTCTGTTTGTTCCCTCTAGGGTTCTAGGATTTCATATACCACTGGAGAGCAGGGTTGCCGGTCTTTTGGGGTGTTCTGCAGTTCTCGTTATGGGTGGGTAAATAAAGAATCAAGTTGATGTAAATGGTATTGAATTGAGACCTGAACATGTCATCGTTCCTGTCAATTCGTGTCAAGGGCTGTCAGCCCATGGCTCATTCCAGCCAATTGTGTTTCTCTCCAAGTACCGTTGTCTCCTTTAAAGGTATCTAGCATAAGCCTACGTTACCACCTGGTTGGCAGCCCGTCAGCCCTCCGCCAATCATCCCTCCAAGTAAAATTCCTGGCATCTGTCCTTTCACCTCTTCAAGTCAACCTCCCACAACGTTGATGAGATTGTTCAATGCACGCCTGCCATTCTTTTTTCTATCGATCTCCATCACCTTGAAGAATAAACAACACGCTAGCTCACTGTAAATGGCCCAGAGTATAGGAAGTTTGGCTAATATTTATATAAGGCCAAATGAAAATTTGCCTCTCTACTCGATTGACATACCGCTGAAGAGTGACGATTTCCCCGATGAAGCCATATCTTCTTTGAATCCCGAAGAACACTTCAAAAGGCAAGTGACAGTGGCTGGTGGTTTTATTGAAATAGGCAGTATTTTGCATAAATTGAATTATCGAATTCACCAGTCTTTGGACTCTTTTGAGCTTGTCCCTGTTACATTGAACCAAACGATCACCAACTACAATTTTCAGATACTAAGATTTCAACTTCCTCAAAATGTCACCATTCAAGACAAATGCTTCAGTATCCAGTACTTTGGGGGTGAAATTCTTGTGGACTTTCTTGCCAACCAAAACAGCATAGTCTCTTTGAATATACCGCTCCAAAACTTCATGCAAAACAAATCTGAGCTCACTTCGTTGAATTTCCACACATGGGGATTCATATCAGCACCGTACTCATTCGAAGTTAGAAATCCATTTCTTTTACAGCCCCTGACTGCAAATGAACTCATATTATCACTGAAGGATGGAGGCTTATTACAGCTTTCAAGGTCTAAAGAACTCAAAACCTTTCATGTTACTATCTTCAATGACACATCGTATTTAGACTCGTTGAAACTAAAGCTTTTTGGAAGGGGTAAACTTTGGAATGAAAATTTATCTGCAAAAGCTATAGTATCCATCTTACCATTGACTGAGACGCATTTAGCAACGTTATCAATTGATAAAGTCTTGTGTATTTGGAATTTGAACACGAGAGCTATAGTAGCAGAAAGAAACCTATCCAATGAACTTTCTGACTCCCTTTCAAGAGACCATTTGGATAGTAGCGTGTCGAACCAACTCCAAAAAAGGATTTTCAATAACACAATATATCTCTCGGTTTTGCTTCCTCTCTCAGAGAATGTGATAATTCTCTATTCAGTTGAGTTTGATAATAATACTGTCTTCCTATCAAATTTCGAAAATCACGAAATTTTTCCAATCAAGCCAGATACAGGTAATCTTTGGCTACTTCAAGACTATGCATTTTTGATTACTAGCGCCACGTCTGCTAAGTTTTGGTTTTTATGGAGATCAAATAGCTTCAGTGTGATTCACCAGTATGATTTCAACCCTGCTAATGGAGAATTATCAATCAAGAGTGCGCTGGATTTGGCAACCCCCAAAAGCTCTTTCAAGGAAGAATTTAATGGAAACACTGAACAGATCGACGCTCATTATGTTGCAAAGATATTCAATCTCTATGACAAACCAATAATTTCAACAGTGTATGAAATATTCGAACGACTTTATCAAGTTGACAAGTTTGTCTTTGAGAACTTTTCCAAGTCCTCTACACATTCACTTAAGGACCGGATTATCGCCCTACTACACAGTCACCTTACTAGCAAAGACAACAACTTGTACGATCTAGGCACTCAATGGGTGAAGTTTGAGACAACTTGCAAGGAGTTATGGGATAGTAACAACGAGTCACTGTCGATCAACCTAGATTTAGAAAACGACCTGCTCTATGTTTTAAATGGTTTGAACTATTCTATTATTAGGGACGCAACAGTTTTCGAGTTAATACTATCTGCAAATCCTATTACAAGCTCGAGCAACATAAAAACTAGTCTTGAGGATCTAAATCAGCTATCAGTTTTGCTTAATGACTATAGCTCTAGCTTTCCTCAATCGATACTATCCGAAGTAGCTGAGAAGTTAATGACCATACCCGAAACTGAGAAGAACAGGATGGCAGTGGTAATGAATGAGTTTTTTCAAAAATACCTGCAGTCCTATATTTCAAAGCAGCAGATTACTGAATTATTATCCGGCTTGAGCAACATTAAAGATGTCATAGAGAGTGTGGAATTTCTAATTT
Organism: Komagataella populi; assembly: GCA_023212995.1. Taxonomy (NCBI): domain Eukaryota; kingdom Fungi; phylum Ascomycota; class Pichiomycetes; order Pichiales; family Pichiaceae; genus Komagataella; species Komagataella populi. The sequence goes on along the minus strand of JAKWAY010000005.1, from coordinate 658,747 downwards.
CATACCCAGAGTTGTCGTTTCATATTGAAGAAGATAATGTATCTACTGTTTCGAAGAGAAGTGAATGGGGCGAAGAGATTTTATTTCGGGAATTTCAATCTAGAGCCTTGGTCCATAAAGCTGTTTTTTTAAATATTATCATCGTTATGATCACGGTTGACAATTCGAACCAAATCATTGTCACATTATTTGAGAAGCTATTAAAAAGTTTCAAACAGAATCAGCTAATACTTGAAGCGATGAAAAGAACTTCCGAGAAACCTCCTATTTTTGCCTCCATCTTTGAATTTTTATTCCCCAAACCACACATTATTAATGGAAGTAGTATCACTTTGTTCTTCTCCCGCTTGCTAAAGGAGGTTCAAGATGGTTCTTTCATTAAGGCGACAGTATCTCACTTGCTGAACCAAAATGACTATGCATTGTTAGGTCCTGAATTCATGGCTCATTTGCGTAGTAGAACTCCCGTTGATGTTTTCTTAAGAGCTATGGTAGCAATGAGCACCAAGCCGGAAGAATCAAAAGAGATATTTCAAAAAAATGATACACTAATTTCCAAACATACATTAACTGACCATGAATCTTGGCTTTTAAGCCCAATCAAAAACTTGACTGTTCTATTCAATGTTCCTCTAACCGAGTATTATAACCATTTGACAGAGTTTTATTCTAACCGGAAGCTACATAGCATCGCTCTTTCTATGACTTTACGTGCAATTGAAAGTTCTGCTCCTGGTGAAGATGACCATGCCCAACAGTGGAACTGTTTCACCCTTGCGCTATTGGTAGAAAATTATGAGCTGGCTTACTCTGCAATTAAAAACCTAAAGTCGGAATTTAGGAAAAAGGCTTTGAAACAGTTTATCTTAACACTAATGAAGAACGAGTTATTGATCAAATTTATCAAGTACGACTTGACTGGAAGCTTTGAGCTTACAAACGAGATCCTTCAAGAGTTTATCGATACGACACCAAATCTGGAAACTTCCTTGAAGTTCCATAAACTTGCATATTCATGGAGATTGAAGGTTGGCGATTATCGTGGAGCATGCGAATCGTTATACCAATTTATCGATAAACAAAGAATGAGGGAGTCGGAGCTGACAGAGAGTGAAAGCATAGTGTTGGTAGAGTTTTATCTCATCATCATTAACTTATTGTTCACGTTCACCAACTCAGATGATAGATGGATTTTGGCGAAACAGAAGGCTGGCAATAAACTATTAACATTGCCATCTCTACAAGAAGAATACCAGAGTTTGATTCGTAGTATCTCATAAGTGATAAATAGATGATTAAATATATATACAAAGATCTCTACACTCCACTAAGGGTAGCTGAATCTTTGAATGCATTCTGGATGCAATCAGGAATTCCTACACCGTCGCCAAACGCCATGCCTCCAAAACTTAATTGGTCATTGAATTCTTTGGAAACAGCATTTTTCACTTTTCTCTTGAGATCGAGATATCCCACTTCGTATTGAGGAATGCAGTTGGGAATCTTGGTGATTTCCATCTTGAACTCTGGCAAAGAGGCAAACTCATCTAGGTCAATATTTAAATGGTTTAAAAGAATTGACTTGACAGCGTGCTTGCTCTCTGCTGAACCTGGCATATCAGCCTCTGAGTTCAAAAAATGACCTCCGAGCATAAGAGTCAACTTAGTGTACTTGGGAAGATCGTTTTTTATGAATTGATCAGAGAACTGTTGGAGCTGCTTGGAAGATGCAGAGTTCTTGTTTATTGCTGTGATATTGGACTCTGAAAAGTTAGCAGCCATAGCAGTCTCGATATCAGAATCAAAGATAACACCAAGAAGTTTGGAAGCATGCGAGGACATTGACTGTGGGACCAAGTATCCGAACCCAGTGATCGACTTTGTAACGTGCCTTGGAATGTAGATATTGCACATTAGTATGTTTGTGTAGTGCAACCAGCTCAAACACTTGACCATATCTGGGGTATTTGCTTTGGATTTGAAGACAGATTTCATCGGTCTGGAATTTGGCACAATGGGGGAAATGATTTTGGCCAGCTCATTGGTGTTAATGGTAGATCTTACATGGTCAACTAGATACGTTTGACCCTTGTCAATCACTTTCACCTTGCCATCCTCTAAAGTAATATTTTTGATCTCACTGTCAAAATGAAACCTAATGTTCTCAACCTGTGATAAGTAATTTCGTAGTGCGATGGGAAGCTTTTGCAGTCCACCCTGAAAACTCAGCATGGGAAAGTTTTTCAGAAACAAGGAGACGTTCTTGAAATTCAGCGAAGTACCAACTAGCTTTTCATAATCTATCAAAGAAGGGTCAACTTTTGGTTTGATTTGCTTTCTCTTTTTAAATTTGGCAAACATATGTTTTATGATAGACCCACTCTCTTGCTCCATCTCAGGGAGCCTGGGAAAAATGGCCTTGACACTCAATTTCTTCACATCTCCTGCATAGATCCCATGCACAATTGCACTAACTATATTTTGGGATAACTTTGTAGCAAATCGTCTGTTGAAAAAATGGTCAATAGACTCGTCTGAGTACTTCAATTTTGGTTGCCACGGCTCCTTTAGAAGTCCAAGAATGATGTCTTTAGACAACGGATCAAACATGAACTTTATGAAAGAACTGAAGTCTTGTGGTACTTGGAGAAGCTTTACATTATTTCCGTGAACGTCTGAAAATGGAGACAACAGGAACTTTTTGTTAGCAAATGAGTTTTTGTGCAGGCCCAATACTTTATCATTGGCCCCTATCTTAGTGAGTATATCCAATAGCATCAATGTACCGGTATTAGTACCTCTCAAGGTTCTGGGCCCCTTTTCAAAATGGAATTTTTCATGGTCTTCTGATCTGATCCATCCTCCTACTTGCTTTGATTTTTCGAAGATATGAATTTTGACATCTGGACGTAGTCGGTTCAGAAAAAAGCTAAAAGTCAACCCAGATATCCCTGAGCCTAGCACAGCAATTGAAGAATTCGGTGCAAGACTTTTCAGCATCTATGGTAACTCTTAGAATGATTTTCAGCACCAGTGAGAGTGGGCTCATTAGTCTTAACGGATGGTCTAGGAAAACCGGAACATTTAAATCACGTGGTCAGATTAACCAGCCATCCAACATCAGCAGGCTTTTAACGCAGGGCAGACGTTAGGCCCGTCCCTGTTTGATCTAGAGAAACTGGGCTCAATTATGACAACAGTGTGTGAGCACGACAGCCACAGCCATGCCATCTCAATTTAATTTCCATAAGGGCTGAAATTCTCACTGATCCCTTTTGGATACAAGAAGGGGGGCTATACGGTGGATGTTAGGTGGTAGATTACAGAAAAGCCAATCTCTAACACTCGGCCGATTTGCGAGCGTATTCGACGCCTGTATGCACCTCATCTCGTATCCGACTTCATAAAAGAATTCCTAAACCCCTTACTTCGCAACATAGCCACACATACGAGATATACGAGCTGGTTTACGATACTGAAAAAGGCTATACTTTTCACGATGCGCGTCTTTACGTCCGAAAGCAAAAGGCCCAAGGTCACGTGAGGCATCTGGTAAGTGGCATGATTTGATAGCGTGGTTTTAGGTATATAAGGTTATAGATGGGGTCCAAAACTCAACTTCCAACTCCAATAATATCGTCTCCAATGTTCAAATCAGCATCCTCAAAGCACTTTGCAACCAGCAATCAGCTTTCCAAAGTCATCACCCTCTCTTATTTGGCATTGGGGATTTCCATTCCTTTCATTTACTCCATAAACAGAAAACAATACTACGATAGATCTCCTCAAAGAGGAAACATCACCTTTAGAAGTTTCATCAGAATATAATAGTCTGTGAAAAAATACACTTGCTGGTCATAGTATTTCCTGATGTCGCTGATACTCACAAGTTTATCAGTGAAAATTTGTAATTCTTTTAGGGTTTGGTGAAACGTTTCGTGAACGTTGTTTTTAGTCTAATAATATTTTCTTTTCAAAGGACATTGTAGGAGACTCGACCTAGATTCAATCTTGGGATTGAAAGAGCTGGGGAATAAAAATTGCCCAACGACAATGGTCTGTCTTGAACAGTCCTGAATAAGGGATGGGAATAAGGTAAGCTCAACAACAGAAGAGCCCGTCACAACTGGAGAGGGGAATATTAAGGTTATCTTGGCGATGGCTTGAGGCCAACCGTTGATTAAAATCTGTGTTTTTCATGTATATGACTCGGCAGTCAGTTTCCTAATCGAGAATGACTGTGGCTATCAGTAGTCATCTACGGCCGTTTGACGTAATTTGCAGAGACCAAACATCGGCTATTCTTGGTCAGTGCTTCCCCACGCTATTGTAGTAGCTTTTCTGCGACGTAACTGGATAGCTTCACTTTCTGGTCTAGCATGATAGTGTGTCCACATTCCTCCAATTGGATGAAACCAACTTGATGCTGCTTTTCCCTCAAGTATTCAACAACCGTTCGGCTTGTAGTTGGAGGTGTCATTTTATCATCTGATCCTACAAATACATCAATGCTTTTGACATTAATGTCATCCAAATCTTCGAGTGAGTTTAGCTTCAGACCCTGAATGTACTTCAGGTACGCCCTGCTGTCGGTGTCCAAATTCCATCTGAACTGTTTTAGTTGTCTATACAATGTTTGAGAGTCATGGGAGTCTTTCATCCAAATGCAGCGATTCAAGGATTTGGAGTTCAATCCATTTAGCCTGTCAGTGCATCTAAATAAATGGAAAAGAGTTGGAAACCAGATGAACACAGTCAACCATTTACTGCGATGATCAATTCCTGTAAAGCTTGGAGGAGATAGTAGAATCCATTCGTTGGTTTCAAGTTTCTTTACGAGTTTGTTCGTAATATGCGTTCCGTACGAATGAGAAACTATTGAAATTTCGGTGATGGACAATTTCTGCAACACTAGTTCGATAATTCGACTCAGACTCTCCGGGTTGAGAGGCACTTTATCAAGAAAGTTAGTCACACTACGTTCAATTTGATCTATCGTTTCGGATGAGTGTGATTCTTTGAAGTAATTTTTATAGTTTGCGTTGACCTTTCTTTTCGAGTTACCAAATCCTGGCAGATCAATTGATATCAGTTCGACGTCTTTGCCAACCAAGCACTTTAAGAGGTATTCGAATTGAGTAGTCTGGCCAGCCAGTCCGTGCATAAACAGAACAGTTTTTCGAACTTTGTCGGGAACGTAATGGAAGTAGTTTAAAGTCAATTCGATACCCCCGTCGTAAAGAATCTTGATAGGTTTGCTGTGGCTGTCAATAAACTCTGAGTCATTGGCAACTTTTGTCACCAGTTGTCTTTCAAAATCAGACAAGAATGTACGGTGAAAAATAAAATTTCTGAACACTGCCAATAGCTGTCTCCAGTTGGGAACCGATGTAACCCTATCATTTATCTCTGACAATTCTTTCAAAACTGAGGGAGACAACATCTCCTCGCTCTCGTTTGACATGAAGCCCAAGATGAAAATTGAAGTAGTTGGGCCCGTAAGGATGGAAGGGTGGAGTTTACGCTAAAGCAAATGCATGTATCTTACGCAAGCGCCTTTGATATGGAGATCGTAGTATTATTACATAATCAATGATTGTTATCCTTTTCGTATCCTCTTAAGAGAGCATAGATGTCTGATATTGTGGATTTTTCAGACATTGTAAATAGCTCTCCTGAAAATGAAAGCAGAAAGCGGACCAGAAAGAGTCCAGCAAACGAAAACACGCAGATTATCGAACTGGGCGATGAAAAGGATCGGCTCATGGCAAAGAGGAAGGAGCTAAAGAGGAAGATACTTATCAACAAAGAAAAGATAAAAGAGCTACAAACTTTGAGAGAGAGTTCGGCACAGCTACAGTATGGCATTGGAAGCAAAGAAGATGATGAAGATCAAAACGAAGACATAATTGTACCCCAATCTGCTTTGCTTCAATTGTTTATGAAATATAATACTCATCCTTCTCAAGATATGGATCGTAGACTAAAATATCTAAATCGAGTCTTCCCCAACTTGAAGCTAGAACTCAATTCTACCTTAACTGACCGGGTTGTGGTAGATGTTCAAATTCAGAGGTTGAACGCGTTCCCCAAGCTGATATCCAGCTTTAAGCTACAGATGACTATTGACAAGAAGGCAGAAAAGTTACAAGAATGGTCGATGATTGACCACGATTTTGGTATTGAAGACGCACAATTTGTTCAAAAGTTCAATGGCAAGGATCCGTCAAAGTTCCTGTTTGGACTTCATGAATATTTCGAACTCTACAACGAAAGGTTTGAGACATTTCACAAAGTAATCACTGAATTCCAAGATGATCTACAACTATTGGGATTCGATGCGCTGAACGCGGAGCACAAAGAACTACAACTGATGCTACATTTAGTAGATGAAAAGTCAGTCATAATCACAGATAGCACGCTAAATCTACAAATAAACTGGCAGATATCATTCGATGACCTTGAGGAAGAGTTCCACAATTCGATATCGTGTAATGTGACAAGAAAAGGTGAGATGTTTACCAATTCCAGTCTAAATAAAGCACTACAGACCTTGATGCACTATAAATCCAACTGTGACTCTCTGTCAATCATCATCAGATCCCTTTTCAAATTGTAATATATCAGAATCGATATCCCATTTCGACACCTTCAATTTTCATTCCACATTTTTCATAAAACTTTACATTTTTCTCATCACAATCCAAGATCACCTTATAGCAACCTTCTTTCTGTGCAATATGGATTAGGTTTCGAATCATAATAAGTCCCAGTTTCTTACCCTGTTCCGTAGAGTTCACGGAAATATCCTCGATATGACCCACCTTACCACCTCCATGGATGAGCTTGTACTCTATGAAAAGCATACCTGTTGCAATAATAACATTTTCTGCGTTAGTGATTACCATGGGGTTGTAGATCTCCTTTCTCTCATCCCAGTACTCCACGAGGGCATGGAATTTTGGCTCTGGGATATCTCCCACAGTTGTCAGGATTGAAAGTGTCTTGAACAGATTTTTATCCCTGAAATCTTCCTTTCCAACCCTTCGAAAATTGTACCCTTGGGGCAAGGCAGGTACAGAAACTGGCTGCATTTGTTAATTCAAGCTGGTGAGTATCAAGTGTCTGTCTCACTTACACTCGAATACGATATGTGCTAAAATTACAAAAATAAACATGATTACGTAATGCTTTGTTCATCTTCATTAACTATTGCCTGGTTCAGGAAAACCAAGAACCGGTCACTATCAGGCAGCTTGCGGGCCTCATACTCGTCCACGAGCTTTCCTTGGATTCTTTCTATCAGCGACTCGGCAATTTTTTTCTCTTCAATATTGGCAGAAATTGACGTTGACAGATTGGATATCTGGTAGGTCAGGGTGTCAAGCATATTTTGTGGATCAAAATCTTGGATAATCTTCGTAGCATAATCCAGAGTGAATTCATTGATAATGTTTTGTAAGACGAGATTCAATTCAGTGAATGAATCTGTTTCTTGGGTCAAAACAGCGGGCAAGAACCAAAGACGTAGATCTTGTCTGGACCTACTGGTTTTAGATGAGTCAAGTTTGACGTAATGCTCAAAAACTGGGTTACTTTTGTGAAACAAATGACGAATAACATTGGCGATCGAAGTGTTTTTGGACGCTGTTTGGAAATCAATAAATGCAAATTTGGTTTGAAGCTCATTCTTTAGATGCAACAGGCTTTTAATCACAAATAACTTTCTAGCTATCACTTGCTTGTCAACTCTGTAATTTAATTCTCCTCCATAATGTTTTAGTATTGATAATATCGTAATGTGAACCAGCGTGTTGGCCAAGTGGTCAAATGATGCTTTGGAAATAAGCAAATGGGATTCCTCCAGGATAGCTAATACCTCTAAAACGGGTGGGTAAACTGGCAAAATAGAGCCACTTAGCTTCAAATCTTTCACAGATGGTTGATAATTAATTAGGGAGTCAGTAACTCTTCGGTGAATCTGCGTGAGATATTGATTATCAAAATCGTTAATAATGGGTTCAAACAATTTATTCAACTTTAACCCACCCTCTTCTTCTTCTTCTTCTTCTTCCTTCTGGTTGTCTCTATACTGCTGAAGATCATTCAACTGCTTTTTCAGCTCTTCCACATCGTGAACTTTAGAAACCTCAACTTTCAACGCTTCTTGTAAAGGACTAATCACTTGAGCAAGCCATTGTCTCAATTGTTGAGTTTGTAAGTCATTTCTATCTGGAAAAAAAATCTCCAACAAATTCTTTTCATCACTAATTAGCCCGTACCATGATTCAAAATGCTTTAAAGTGACATTCAGCGAGTTTGTCTTGACTTCAACCAATTGTGGCTCGACAAGAAAATGAACCAGTTTCCACCTCAGCTTCATATATTGAGAATAGATATCTTTAAGCAGACTAGAAATCTCCTCGTCATTTGTACTGTATCTTCCAGTCAAATGCGAAATCAATCGGATAACATTTTTTTCCTCCAAGTCTTCTTTGAACACCTCATTCGTCATCAATCTCCTTTGGAGCAAATTAAAGTCCTTGTTTTCAGTCAGCTTGGCAACAATTACAGGTTCATACTCCTTGAACGTTTCAACAACATAGTTTCTAATAAGAGTCAAAGCCCGTATCAAACACTGTCTAAATCTTGTTTTGTACTTGGTGTATTCTTTAAACTCTCTCCGTTCATCTGTTTCCAAAAATTCCATACAAAAGTCTAATTTAGCAAGGATTTCCGCAAAAGAAGAATCGTTAACCACATTCGAACTTGACGAAGTATTTAGTTTGTGAATGATAGGATCCAATTGATTCAAGACATCCAAAACCTCCATGATCTCTTTGTAAAGCTGTCTATCTGCGTTGGTCTCGGTGATAAGTTTGTTGGATGTTTCATGAAATTCTTTGGTCTGGTTTATAATTGATTCGTTCACCATTTGAAGATTGTTCAATTGGCCAATAATGTCTTGTGTTTCTTGTAGTAACGAACCGTTGACGTCCTGTACGTGAGTGAAATATTCAAGGGTTTCGTCCAACACGTCGCTGGTTTCGGTATCAAGCGTTTGATAGGTCTCAAAATCCAAAACTTCATTAATATGGGGGTATATGAGCTCGGACTTGACGTATTCTGAGTATTCGTTGCTCTCTTCTCTCGTTAGAGGCCACAGTAGTCGATCGGTTTTAGTAGATCGTTCATCTAATGAGTGCAAATGTGTGGTGGAGACGTTCTTTTTCAAATCAGATCGCTGCTCTTCGTGTTTTAAATGCTGGTACTCAGCAGTTGGAGCATCCACTATGATGAGGGAGTTCCTCCGATGCCTCTTGGTTCCTATAGTAGCCGCTCTTTGCCTTGTCATGTTGAACACAGTAGTCAAAAAGGATTGAGAGCCAGTATTTCCCTAGGTGGAAAATGAGCGAGGGTTGATTCAGGCACTAAGAGTGAATAGAAGAATAGTTCTAAAAAAAGTTTCAAAATGTGGGACGAAAAGGAGAATAAGTGGATTTATGCTCTACCATTGTATAGAGCTATCAAATATATAGTATAAGGAGGGCTTGACTACTTCAATTGTATGACTTTGAGGAGAAGACTGAAAATTAACTGTGGTAGATAAATGCATCTCTTTAACATAAACATAACGATACGAACCACCTGTCATACTCACAACTCCTATTACACTTTTCGACACACTATGACCTGAACCAGATTAAGGCCATCCTTCCTGGTCAATGATTTATCATTCAATCTCAACCTTCCTCTTCATCCAGCGGATTATAAGAGTTTTGGGCCAGTATTCGGGCCAGCTCAGCCTTAACAAACGGTATTCTACTCTGATCTACTACCAGGTGGGTATCATCGAGTTCTTCTATGACGATGTCATGACTCTCAGCATCAATTTTCAGTATTAGTGCTCTAATGGATGGATCGCTTAAAATCGTTAGTAGCTGCAAACCTGTAAACCAGATTCATCATGGATGACAAATTCTTACCATTTTATAAGTGCACCTTTAATTGCCCTAGGCATTTACAAACAATCTCAAAGTCCAGTTCAAAGAGTAGCCTGAGTGCCTATACTTGATACAGAGAAGCCAAGTTAAGTGTTAGCGAATAATCAGTTGGTTATCAGAAACCATACACCAGGAAACAGAGCCTTTTGGTTGAGTACGCTAAATCAGACTGTTCAATTACCTTAATGGAGTGTAGATGAATGAAAATACAGCAAAGTCAAAAACAGATTTAATTGAGCCTGGAGTGGGTGACGAAAATGGTCAAAAGTCACAATTGCCTGAGCTTGAGTTGGTTGATGGCAATAGTAAGTTGCAAACCGCTAACAATAACGAAGAGGTAATACAAGAAGAAGGGGAAACAGGGGAGGGAGAAAGTGAACAAGCCGAGCACACTAGCCAAACCGATAAAACCAATGATGATTTCATAGACACAGTCGAAGTTCAAGAGGAGAACGGAGGCTCAATCAAGAATCAGAAAGTACCCTCGGAGGGAGAGCAAAACTCAAGTGAAGAAAAAATAGGACAGGGCAGCATACATGCTACAGACGCAAAAGATAATGAATCAATTAAAGAGGTAGATGCCTCAGAAGATGAGGCTTCTTCCGACTCTTCCAGCGATGATGAATCTGATGGACCAGACGCAACTGATAATCCTGAGCCTGAGTTACCTCAGTTTACGTTCCACAGAATAAGCCAACTTCCACCTTCATTTATGAAACATGACCCCATATCTACGTGCTATATTCATGAAAAGCATTTTTTATTTGCTACTCACAATGGCTTCATTCACATTTGCGACAATGACTTCCAGGAAATTAGAACTTTTAGAGCTCACAGGGCCTCCATTTTATCTCTTCACACAGACGGAGAATATTTTACTTCTGCTTCCATGGATGGAACGGTTGTGGTGGGTTCTATCCTCAATGACAAAGATATTGTAGCTTATGACTTTAAACGGCCAGTCCATGCTGTTGTCATTGATCGGCAGTACAAAGTGACCAAGTCTTTCATTTCAGGAGGAATGTCGGGAGAGGTTATATTATCAACAAGAAATTGGTTGGGACAGCGTGCGGACACAGTATTGGAAACAGAACATGGCCCAGTCACATCTATCAAGTGTGTTGACGACTTAACAATCTGGACCAATGACAACGGCATTACTTTTTTTCAAACCTCTACCAGAACTACGCTATTAAACACACCTCTCCCTAAAGGTTTTAATAGACCTGATGTTTATTGGCCAAAGTACTCTTTTCCAGAAACGGATAGGCTAATCATAGGCTGGAATGATCATGTTTGGTTCTTTAAACTAATGATTCCCCAAACAACCCAAGCACTTCAAGCGGCAAACTTCTTGAGTACTGCAGCTTCTAGTTTTAGATTGGGTGCCGTAGAGAAAAGTGCAAAACTTGAAACCCATATTCATTTACCAGATACTATAATTGGAGGACTTTCTTCCATAAATGACGACTTGATTATTTTGAATTATCTAGCACCCGTTGAAGAGAAAAGCAACGATTCTAGAAGACCAAAAATGAAATCACCTGCTCCAGAGCTTCAAGTTATTAATCCGTGGACGAAGGAGGAATTGTCAGTAGACATCATTGAGCCTAAAGACTATGCATCTTTAGGGGTGAACGATTATCATCTTGAAAAATCCATTGGTGAATCAGTACGATGGTTCCTAATCTCACCCAACGACGCCATTTTAATCAAAGAGTTTTCTCTTCAAGATCAGTTGGAATGGTACATCGAACACAAGATGTATTTAAAGGCTTGGAACATTTCTGAATATATTCTTCCAGCATTAGAGAGAATCTCTCTAGGGGTGCAACAGGTACACGATTACATTAATAAAGAACAATGGCATGAAGCAGGTGAGCTTCTTACGAAAGTACTGGAGTATGGTGATTTCATCTCAGAGGATCACGAAAAATACATTAGAACAGAATGGACAAACTTTTTAGACTTATTTTTCGACAAAGGACAACAGGACGCAATCGTGGATTACATGCCTAAGGTATATCGACCAAACTCAGAAGTGAACATAGACACCATAATATACGGAAAGTATCTGGAACACTATTTAGCTGACTGGAAAAATATACCCAAGTTCTTGCAGTTGTATCACGATTGGGACCACAGGTTGTTGGATTTGAAATATTTCCAGTTTCTGCTTGACAATACTTTGAACAGCCACAGCAATGAACCAAATCACAAGGATTTAATGGTTGAAAAGATCCGCTTTTTGTTCATTGAATTATGTTTAGAAATCGATGATCCCCAGCCAGCAGTGAAACATCTCATTATAATGAGGGATCCTGGAACTTTGCAATTTTTGATATCCAACCATTTACTTGGGAAGTTTGTGGATCAACTTCCTGAGATTTTAACGCTGGAATTAAGTGATGAGGAATTACAGTATGCCACCGTCGACTTTATTAAAGAAAAGTTGAACACAAATATTAAGTTGCTTGCCAGCAAGCACAGAGAAATAGTGCCATCAAAGATAATCGAGTTAAATGAAAGGGCAGGATTACCCATTGTTAACTACTTGTATCTTGAAGAACTATCTCAGTTAGATAAATTACTGACTAAAGACTTTGAGGACGAAATGGTTAAGCTCTATGCCAAATTTAACGTTTCTTTACTTTACACTTTTCTTTCAAAACACAACAACTACAATATCGATTCGGCTATAGAGATTTCCGAAGAAATGCATTGCTACAAGGAATTGGTGTATTTATGGGGTAAGATCGGAAAAAACAAGAAAGCTGTCACTCTTATTATAGATAAGTTGGAAGATCCGAACTTGGCTATCCAATTTGTAGCCACCAACAACGATTCTGAATTGTGGGATTATCTTTTGGAATATTCCATGGATAAGCCTAAATTTATCAAGGCTTTGATTACAGCTGCCAATAATTCTCAATATTTCAACAACATGGATGACCCATTTGTTTTGAAGATCGACCCAATTTCGATTGTCAAACGAATTCCTGAAGAGATAGAGATAGAGGGACTAAAGCAGGCTCTGATGAATATCACTTATGATAATTATCTGGAGTTGACTATAAATAAAATTATTTTACAGATCATCCAAGAAGAGACACTTGAAATTGGAGACCTTTACAGAAAAGAGAGGCTAAAGGGAGCAACCTTGGAGCCAAGACAAGATTCCAAGTTCTTGAAGGAAACTGTGATCAGGTACTCAGATCCCGCAAAACCATTGGTGACAGAGACCGAAGTTGTTGGCGAAGGCAATGAGTGGAAACATATCTTAAATGAGGATGATAGTGCTACTATTGATATTTCCACCAAAATAAGTCACTTAAACTACATTAGGCAAAAGCTGGTCTTACTGAAATTAAGGAACGAGAATGGTCGTACCTGAGAAAATTTCGGTCGCGTATTGTTCTTTTCAGTTCGTATTCGTCGTACACGAATATTTTTGTCTCACAGTAATAAGACCTTTGGCTGGCTTTGTTTCCTAAACCATCTCAAATATGTCTAAGACCAAAACGGATGCCACCAGGGTTGATAAGAAGGCTGAGCCTATAAATTCGCAGATAGAGAAAGACTCTCAATTAGTGGATCCATCAGGAACCAGCAGGTTTCTCAGAAAGGAAGAAATCGAATTCGATTTTGGTGGTCCAGTTGGTGTCACTGCCATGATGCTTGGTTTCCCTTTACTTATGTACTACATGTGGATCAGTGCCGAGTTCTACCACGGAGCTGTTGCTTGGCCTGAGCCTGGCCAATCGTGGACACAATTCTTGGGTCACTTATATCAGATATTCCTTGATCATGGTAAACCAAGCCCTAGGGCGTGGAGAATATTTCTCACCTTCTTTTTCACGCAAATGTTGTTCTACGTTACGCTGCCAGGAATTTGGACAAAGGGCCAACCACTGAATCATCTCAATAAAAAACAACTGCCTTACTACTGTAATGCTTTGGCATCATTTTATACGAGCATAGCAATTGCTGTGGTGTTGCATTTAACAGGTTTGTTCAAGATTTATACCATCGTCGAAATGTTTGGTGAAATCATGACTTGTGCCATCATCATGGGATTCACTATCTCAATTGGTTTGTACCTGTACACATTAACGATCTCAGGAGACTATCATAGGATGACGGGAAACCACATTTACGATATGTTCATGGGTGCTCCTTTGAATCCTCGTGTTGGTATAATTGATTTGAAGATGTTTTTTGAAGTTAGATTACCATGGTATACATTGTTCTTTTTGACTTTAGGGCTATGTGCTAAGCAATACGAAGAGTACGGATACGTGTCCACTCAAGCCTGGATTATGCTACTGGCACATTGGTTGTATACCAATGCATGTTCAAAAGGTGAAGAGCTGATTGTTCCTACCTGGGACATGGCGTACGAGAAGTTTGGATTCATGCTGATCTTCTGGAATATTGCTGGAGTGCCTTATACTTACTCTCAGTGCACCTTGTTTCTCTTTCACCATGATCCTCAGGAATATAATTGGTCCACAGGTTACAATATGTTTCTTTTCATTGTTCTGCTATCGGCTTATTACTTTTTTGACACTGGCAATGCTCAGAAGAATGCTTTCAGGAAGCAAATGGGTGGAGATCCTCATATCAGAAAGAGTTTTCCCTTCCTCCCTTATCAGATTTTGAAGAATCCCAAGTATCTGAAGTGTTCTAATGGTTCTGTCTTGCTTATAGATGGTTGGTACAAATATGCCCGAAAGATTCATTACACTGCTGATTACATTCAATGTTTGACCTGGGCCTTAGCTTGTGGTGGAGCTTCTATCTTTCCGTGGTTTTTCCCAGTGTTTTTCCTGATAACACTATTGCACAGAGCCGATAGGGATAACGCCAAATGTAAAAAGAAATACGGTGCTGATTGGGATAAGTATCTGAAAGAGTGCCCTTACCAGTTCCTTCCTTGGATCTATTAGACACCAAAATAGGATGAAAATATCAATTTTACTTACTACTCAATACGGATACGATGAAAACCCCCTGCTTCGTCTTGGAAAGATTTAAACTGTTGGTACTTAATACCTACTGCATTTTTTCTCTTTGATTCCACGAAGTAAGGAAAACTTCTTTCTAGAATTCTCACTTGAAAGTCGGAATCAAGTTCTGGTACGAACGTGCTAATATCGCCGAGAGTATCCAAGGGGTCTAATAAGATCTGCTCAATGGCGCACGCCAAACAGACCTTTAGCTTCTTAATCTCTTCCTCACTAATGTTTCCCATTCCACAGACAAGATCAACTTTGGAATCTAGTAGTTGGGTTTTCACGATGTTGGAATGTCCTTCAAATCGTATAGCAAAATCTTCAAGCTGGATTCTATGAAGGAGATCAAAACCTACTATAGCATCAAGCTGCTTTGAGTATATACCATCAATCAGTGTTTGATTTTTGAGAGCCAAAAGTTCAAAATCATCAAATTTCTCTGATAATAGCGTCGTAACTTGGCTAGTGTCCAACCCGCAGGCATTGGGAACACCTATAACTAATTTCTTAGTTAAGTTCAGTTCATCACGGTAAAGGAGCTCTAGGTTTACACCTTCGAGTAGTGTTATTTGCGAACTTGACTCATTATTGAACCCAAAACCAATTGTCTTTGAATTCTTCATGGGGGCTTCTTTACTCAAATTGATTTTGATCCCGTTGGCTTCAAAGAGTCCTGTATGGTAGCACCAGAGAAAAGGGAGGTGATAAGCTTTGAACTCATCAATGATTTGTAAATTTATTTCGGACATATTTGGTTGACAATTGTTACTGAGAAAAGTGGAATTGGCCCGATATTTGAAGATTAATGAGTTTCATGAATTGAATGATAGCGAGTAGCTGAATCATTCCTGGTGATTACCCCTCTCCTACCCGATTAGGGACAGTATTTTGAGGTTTCAGGACTTTTATTTTGTTACGATTGGTCTTGTTTCCTAATAGGGAAGCACTCATCCATTGATGATTACATTTGAATTACCCTTTTAGGAAATAGTAGCCATGAATCAATTTGAATCATCCAATCATGGAACAGACTAGGCTGTAAATGCCTCAAAACTAGCTCTTGAGGATGATTGTTGGGTACTGGAATGTTGAAGGTAATCAGTATAAAAAGCATACTATTTGGCTATATTTTTTTCCTTCTACTTTACTCTCTTCAACTTTGAAAACTTCAACATTAACTATGTCTACAAGCAAGATCACTTTCTGTCTTAACTGGCAAGCTGCCCCATATCACGCACCAATCTATCTAGCTCAGAAACTGGGCTATTTTAAGGATGAGGGTCTTGATATTGCTATCTTGGAACCAGGTAACCCTTCAGACGTCACTGAGCTGATTGGATCTGGAAAGGTTGACATGGGACTCAAGGCTATGATTCACACCTTGGCCGCCAAAGCTCGTGGTTTTCCAGTCACTTCTGTTGGTTCTCTTTTGGATGAGCCATTTACTGGTATTTTGTACCTTGAGAGCTCTGGTATCACTGATTTTCAATCCCTGAAGGGAAAGAGAATTGGTTATGTTGGAGAGTTTGGTAAAATTCAATTGGATGAGTTGACCAAGCATTACGGTATGACCCCAGATGACTATACCGCTGTTAGAAGTGGAATGAACGTCGCTAGAGAAATTATCAATGGTAACATTGATGCTGGTATTGGTATTGAATGTGTTCAACAAGTTGAGTTGGAGGAGTACCTTAGGTCTCAAGGCAAAGATGTCGACGGAGCTAAGATGCTGAGAATTGACAAGCTTGCTGAATTAGGATGCTGTTGCTTCTGTACCGTTCTGTACATCGTCAACGACAAGTTCTTGGCTGCAAACCCAGAGAAGGTCAGAAAGTTCATGTCTGCCATCAAGAGAGCTACCGACTACGTCATTCAAAAGCCTGCTGAGGCATACGCCGACTTCATTGAGATTAAACCACTTATGGGCACTCCTTTGAACTACAAGATCTTCCAGAGAAGTTACGCCTACTTCTCTGACTCCCTTTACAATGTCCACAGAGACTGGAACAAGGTCAATGCTTACGGTAAGAGACTGATGGTTTTGCCAGAGGACTTCAAGGCCAACTACACTAATGAGTACTTATCTTGGCCAGAACCCAAGGAAGTCTCAGACCCACTAGAGGCTCAAAGAAGAATGAACATCCACCAAGAACAGTGCAAATGTAACCCATCTTTCAAGAGATTAGCTCTCACCGGTCTCTAGGAAACATGATTAGTCATGACTTAGTTAGTTGTTATTAAAATCTTACCCTTTCACTTATACAGTAGTTTGCTTACCGAACATAAGAGAACCCAACATAATGCCATCTAGAATGAGATTAATTCAAAAATGTAAGCTTGTTGGTCAATGTTACTTTAAATTAATTCTTTAAACTAATCTTGCTCGGCTATAAATACCAAACGTTCGTCAATTTCATCTGGTGACAAAGATCTGAAACCATCTTTGGTAGCTATGGCCACTTCTAAATCATCCTTTCTAAACTCCGTTCCTAGAGTGTTACTCAACTGTATAATTGCAAATTCTACCACTCTTTCCCATGATCCTTTTACTAGAACACTTGTATTTTTCTTCTTCTTGTAGGACTTCTCCAAAGTAGTCAATATTTCTTGCTGCTTGGGTCCTGTAGCAGTAGCTTTGTAGCTTGTGTAGTATCCAGCGGGATCGGTCTTGAAAAGAGATGGACCATGCTCATCGTCCACAGCGGCAAACATGAGAGAAACACCCAATGGTCGCATGTAAGCACGTTGAGTGTATATCTGTGCTATGTTAGCAATCCTCTTTGCAAGAGCATCAGCTGGCATTTCGTAGCCATATTTGTACTTGAATTCCGCTGCCTCTGCTCTTGCTCTTAGGGCTTGTGCTCTAGCATCAGGAATTGATCCTGTAGCTAGCATTCCAACGCTGTTGGATATTTTGAACATGTATGATATAGTACTTGGATCTAAAAGCTTATCTGGAATTTTCTTTTGGGAAATCAACACCACCGAGTCTTCACCACAAATTCCCATAGCATTGATGTTTTCAACGTTTATGGCCTTGAAGGCATATTCAACTTGGTAGAGCCTTCCTTCAGGCGAGAAAATTGTGATATGCCTGTCAAACCCAGCTGATCCTAATCTTGTTAGTACCAAAGGCCATCAACATTCGATCCAGATACTAGAATACTGCAACTTACCTGACATGTTAGTTCAATGGCTTAGGCTTTCAACTAAGTTTATGGTGATAGCTTAGGAAGTGGCGACTTTCCATAGATATCTCTTAACCGTATTGGTTGGTACACATTTTAAGTTACGTAATATTATTTTTAAATTGAAAAGATAGTTAATGGACTATGTACATGATTCTCTGATGCTATTTACTTAATATTTCTTGAACTGTCTTCTTTCCTTTGGTTTTTTCTCTAGTTCCATTGAATGAGCAACTGACAACTGGTAAAGAGACTCTTCAAGGGATTTGGGTGCCTCTTGTAAAGCATGTCTGGCAGTTTGCTTTTTCACCTTGAGTTCCTGTCTGGACTGCTGTCTGTTGGCGACCTTCATGTCAGATTGTTTCTTCTCAACTTTTTCCCTGAAGTGTTCGTATGATGTGTTTGCTGGTACCACACTTTTGGCACCTCCAATTGCCCACAAATCCCCAGCTTGCAGCTTTCTAGCATCGTGGTAAATTTGTTTACCACCTGCACCCTTGGAGAGATACCATTTTTCTATGAGTCCCGAAGGCCCACACATCTCTGCTAGAATTAGTCCTTTGCGCTTCAACGGATTTTTCATTACACGAGGCCAATTGTCGACGGAGTCACCTTGGTAACCCAAGACATTGGCACTATTTTCTGTGGACTTTTGTAACTGGGCCAACTTAGCTAGTGTTGAGGGATCACTGGGTGATCTTTCTAAGATAAGATAGCTATAAGATGCCATCTCGTTATTTTTACCATTTTTCCTCCCACTCCCAGCAGATGCTTGCCCTTTTATTCCGATACCTGACGTTTTATCTGTCCATTTTGTGGCTAGTAGAAGTCCCTTTTTCAATTCCATTGAAAATTTTGGTCTCAGCACTTGAGTTTGAAAGTGACAGAAATTTAGTTTTTTGCCATATTTTGGCAATGAATACGCATCTGGGTTCAGTGTTTGCAGAGGGCATGTTCCGTGATGTGCACATGGAGCAACAACCTTGATATAATAGTCTTTCACTGTGGCATTTGCCTGATCGATTATTTCAAGATGTTCTCTTAGTCCAGGTTCTAATTCCTGGTCGTCCTGTAACTGTTGGTCTGTCTTGAGGTTACCTTTCTGATAAGGACGAGGCACTTTCAAATTCGATGATTGGTTTTCGGGTCTTATGGCAACTTGTCTAGCCTTTGCGATAGTCTCAAATCCTAACGGAGTTCCTCTTTCGACAATCACTAGATGTCCTCCGGGGGCCAACTTCTGCAAATAGGCATCCATGCTCTCTTCAATTTGACTAGGATATACGGCTTTATTGAGCAATAACTGATGGTTTAGTATAATCAAGTCATATTTTTTTGAGTTTCCAATGGGCAATGAGCTCAACAAGTTCGTTTTTATTGTAATTCTTTTGGTATCTATCCTGGAGACCTTTCTTCTCGATTCTTCCTCTATTTCACCAGCTGGTCCAGATTGGTTTTCAAGTTCCTCTTGAACCTCTGCTGAATATTCTGCTAACTGTCTACTAAGTATGATTTTAGCTTTTTGCTTCATCTCATAGGAACCCACAACTATGGCATCTTTTACTGTTGGATTGAAATCTGGACCCATCAGTTCATTAAGTGCAACTATCCCAGTAGCTGGTCCAAATCCAACGTCCAGTACCCTTTGAGGGTTAAACGACAGACCAACACGTTTCTTAAGCTCTGACAAAACCTGATATAAGGAAGCATAATTCTGAACGAACAACCCTGCAATGTGGGCATCTGCCTCTAATTCAGATTGAACTGGTCTATGTGTTCCATTGGTACTCAGATCGACATACGCCTGAGCAGCTTTCATTCTCAAATGCCGAGGGTTATTCAGCAGCAGCATATGATTATTGATGGTCTCAGATACTTCATCGTTGAGTTTAATCTCCGTTCTGTTAACTCTACCTTGGATGGTGAGTGGGTGTAGTCTTAATTCTTGGCTTGAAGCCCCTTGCAAAATTTCACCAGTTTCCTGGTCTCTGTATTCGGACACTTCGTTGTGTAGCTGGTCGGCCTCAACAACTTTGAACTTCTTTGCAGGTTCGTCATCATTGATTATTTGACCAAAGATATCACTTCGTTTCCTATAAGCGTAGGGTAGAGTTGAGGTAATATCACGGTCTTCTTGCGGTTTTTGAAATCTTTCCAAAGAGGCAGTGTAGGATCGCTGACCTGAACTCGGTCTGGATACCTTTTTAAGCAATCTGCTTGACTTGGAAAGTATCATCCCACTTGAGTGTAAAGCTAGTTGAATGCTAGAAAATTTTACTTTACGTAATTCTTTCTCGCCCTTTTTTTTCGTTATCAGATAACGAAACGGTCAAGCCCCTCCAAGGAGATGACAGTAAGGATATCATGGACAGTGAAGTAACTTTTCAAAGACTGGTATTTACGAAACGGAGGCCAACCGGGCTAACCTCCGAAGAACGTTTGGTTGAGAGGAAAGAATCAGAGAAAGCTGAGATACCACTCACAATGGGCAGTAGGACTAGATCCAAAAGTAGTCATGTTTTATTCAAAAAGCAGAGACATAAAAATACAAATACCATCGCAAAAGACTCTAAGAAGGTTTTTACTTTTGAGGAAAGACTGGAAAAACAGAATGCCTACGATTTTTTAGAAACGTCGCAACCAAAAGAACCAAAGTTCCCCAGCAGGCCTGGCCAGGATTCCACGAAATTAGGTGATAGGTATAAAGAATGGGGACCCTCCATCAATGGATACAGGTTTTTAGATACAGAGGAAAAGGTTGACAAAAAATACAACATACCGGTCACTGAACCTCAAGATATACACAGAAGGTCATCAGATGATGCCTCGGAACCATTTGAAAAGCATTTACAAACGTACGACGAGTACATTGAAAATTGGAAAAAGTGCCCAGAGTTATACTGGCCCAACAAAGAAAACTCGTGGACTTGTGTTAGCTACGATAGTATAAAGCAGTTTTTGCATGCCAATCAGAGTTTGCTTGTGTTCAAGAAAAGATTAAAAGTCGAAAGAGTTCGATGGCATCCTGACAAAATGAAGCGGAATATTGATTGCGATGAAAAAGTTCTGACATTGGTCACTGAAACTTTCCAGCTAATCAACAAATTATGGGAGGATTTTTTTAGACCAAAACATAGTTAGCATACAACATTGAATGACAGTTTGGCATATTATACAAGGGATTTTAGCGATTACTATTTTCAGCTATTTCGTCTTATCAACCATCAGATGTAGTTGTTTATCAATTTGTTGTAGGCTGGGATCCACCACCCTGTTCTGCATCTTGTCCATCTTCTGCACCTTCATCTTCGGCCCCTTCTTCGTCACCTTCCTCGTCACCTTCTTCGTCCACCTCGTCAACTCCCTCCTCTTCGGTGTCAGCATTTGCGTCTTCATCTTCTATATCTTCCTCATCCTCCTCAGCTTCTAAATCTTCCTCGATATCTTCCTCCTCCACCTCTATATCCTCTCCTTCCTCCTCTTCTTCCTCCTGGTTTTCCACTTTTCGTTTTTTGGAAGGCGAATCTTCGTCAGCTGCTTCATCTTCGGTCGGAATAAGCTCAGCGTCAGCATTTGCCCTATTTTCTTCATCATTTTCAGCCTCACCATCATCTTCTCCATTAACAGTGTCTCTGGTGCTTGCATCAGCATCTTCAACTTCATCCTCCAGTTCATCTGCAGCATATTCTTCCTCATCATCATCTTCAAGATCGGCATCGGGCTGTTCAGGAGGAAAATCATCCGGGTTTTCATTCTCGTTGTCCCATACAATGTTGAACCGTGTCACTCGGGGTTTCTCAGCCAATATATTACGAACAATATGGTCAACTTGCACTTTAGCTGGCGGGTTCTCCCTCAACTCTTCAGAATCGTACTCGTTATTAACGTAGTATCCCACTCTCACGAATTCCTTCTCCTTATAAGAACACGAGAGCAATATAACGGTAACTGAGACCAGTTCAGATGAGGGTATCAGTTCAGGGCTTGGGGGATCAGCTGTGAAAAGAAATTTGTTAACCCCAACTGGAACGGGGCCCACTAAAATAGAATCAAGCTCCTGGTCATGATCCAGCGACTTTGACGAGCCAACGTATGTGAGCTTCCACTCCAAATCTTCCTTTAAAGGCTCTAGACATTCAAACGTGATCTCGAACTCATAAGAATCTGTGAACTTGGCAGGGTTATTCAATACATTGACTCCAAGTAAAGATACGAGCGACATTTCTGTTAGGTTTAATGAAAGTGTCTATGACCGTGGATTAGAAGGTGCCCGAGGCAATGTGTCTTGTAAGTAAGTAGCTTTTAACTAGGAGGTGTCTTGAATAATTTCAGACGCGTACCCTATACACCCGTCTCGAACAGAAATGTCAGATGTGCCGTATTACCATTCGCACTTTATCTCACAATCAGGATTTCCCCATACGGAAATTAATAAATACCTTCTCCTGATCTGTCTATCTGTAAATTTCTTAGATTTCTTCCCCTTACACCAAACTTTTTTTTATTGTTCACTCCTTTGTACTTTTAACCAGTGTTGTTACTACAGCAAACCGTCCATCTTGATTGGCTTCTTTTTAATGCAAAGCCCCAGCAAAGTCAAGACAAATTCAAATGGAAATGATCCGTTAGAGGAAATCCTAAAGACAGCAAAAGATCCGTCGGATTGGCGGTTTACCGAATCGTCACTGATCCAAGCAATAATCCTTAAAAAGGAACAGGAACGCACCAAACAGGAATATTATCGCGTGGAATCACTGAATCGAACTTTAGAGATTCTGAGACTGGCGTGCCATGCCCGCATTCCACCTCATCTGATCCCCACTCTCATTTCAGGTAACCCTGGAGGAACACAGCCACCAATGACAGTTGCTAATGCGTCAGGTTTGGAGAAAGAACCCCCGAAAGGCGATGAAATAGCAAGAGCTCAGTACAAGTTTGGAGACTCTAACCAAGTAGTGATGCCTCGTGGACCGAATCTGGATGCCATCCCCATGAGAGATGTACCAAACCACCAGAGAAAGCTCTCCCCAGCAAGGATGGGAAGAGAAGCCGTGGCCTCTTTGGGGATAAACGAACGTGGCCGCATGAGTGGAATACATCCTCGTCAGGATATCTCTCATCACAAAACATCCTCCTTACCACCCAAAGTGAGCATTCCGGAACTCACCACAGTAGATTTCCATAACCGAGAGAATCTCCGCAAGAAGTTGATCAACTCTAACGGGAAAGAGCAAGGTATGGTATCCACACATCAGTTGATCCAGTTTCATCATTGGACCCCCGATAAAGACCCTGATTCTGAAATAACACCCAATAAGCGCAGAAGATCTTCCCTTGTGTTTGAATCTCCAGAAAACACAATAACCGAAAAGGATGAATACGACTTCTTGGGCGATACGCCAAGTAAAGGAATGAGCCCCAATCCACGAACATCATCCTTACATCCTAAGAAACTCAACAGACTACGCCATACAAGAACTCAATCTGACACTATGTTAATGCGCAAAATCAAACAGGAAGATAAAAATGAGAGTGATCTAACCACAGATACAAGTTGCCTAGATGGCAACTCTCGTTCCTCCTCTATATCTACCGCTGCCAGCTCGTTGGCTTTTCCCGCTTCTACCAAAGAAAAAGACCATAGACCTACTCCTCGATTTCCCAATAATATTCTAAGTGGTACATGATCTACGTATTTACAGATTCCTTTGCCATTTGCTCAATTTCTTCAATAGAAATAGGTTCCAACTCGTCGCTCGCAGGGTCCAATGTCTTTTCAAAAACAATCTCGCCCTTACTCAACTGTGATACCTGCTTTTTGAGCTCATGGGCGATATTTCTCAACACAATTTCATCACAGCTATCTGAAAGGGCCCAGTTACTCAAATCATCAAGCCAGATCATCTTGTAGACGTAATAAACGTCATGAAACCGAAACAGTTCTCTGATTGCTAGTAAATATTTCAACACTTGACGCTTGCCGCTTCTAAGAACATAGTAAACATCATCCCATGTCTTCATTATCAGCTCATAATTCCTATGCAACGGGTAGCACAAAGCCCTTCGTATGCTAGTCAGGACGACGACTTTTAGCATATTCGTTTCAGTCCAATTATTTGACTGGATCAACTGGGTATCTAAACAACTTAATTGAGGAGTCAGTTTTCCAATTGTCCAAGCACTTTCGATATTGTTTTCACCTAGATTTTCACGCAAGTCGAAGCAATAGGCGAATAGTAACGATAGAGTGGTGTAGTATATGGGTCTAGGGTCAGCAATCAAATACGATCGTCTTGGAAGATCAATCGTCTGTTCTTGCTCTTTTTGAGAGAGCTGTAAGTGCATTATATTCTCTACTGGTTGTCCACTGCTTTTAGCTTCCTGTTGCTTCTTGTTCCAACGAAGGAAGTTTTTAGTTGTGGGAGATTCCCAAGCAAGCACCTCTTTCAGTCCAACATCTTCTTCTTCTGAACTCGCCGGATTGGCCAGCATAAAGTTTGATGCGTAATATTCGATATCGAACTTGATGTTCTCCTTGATCAGTCTTTCCATTATTCTGCCGTCAGCGTCCACTGTATCTGGGTCTGATATTTCGTTGATATCATTTCCGTTTGCCAGTGAAGCAGCCATAGCGTTATCGTATTGGTTATTGAATCCGTATTTCACCGAGGTAACATTGACTTTAGTATCTGAAGATGGCATTCTCTGTTCAATCTCAAAATCAAACTGTTCCATAGTCGGGGGAGTTGTTGAAGAGCCACCGAGCTCTTGAATCAAGGGACCTTTTGCTTTTGGATTACTTCTCACTGCGTCGAAGTTTTCCTGTGTCTTGGGAGAAATATTTCCAGTGACAACAGTATTTAATTCCTTCAATAAACCATTTCCACCACCATTCGAATGAGCACTAACATTAATCCCCTCATTGACTCTTGCTAGTAGCTTAGCACTTAGATCGAGATCTTTAAAGTCCTCTTTCGGATTCAACTTTGGAATCTTGACAGCAATCTTCTCATCCTGGGACACAAATTCAGCTTTGGCCCGTTCATCATCAAGCAAAGGTCCCGGTAGCCTCAATCTAAGATAGTACGGCTGGAGAGAAAAGATGAACAGATGATCGTCCACGACAATTTCTATGTTCTGCGACTTGAACCTGATGTTGGATATCTTGATATCGATAAAGACAAAATCATCATCCTGCCTCACTGTGAAAAATGGGGTAATCATGGTACAGTCTCCCTATGAGAAGACACTTTGCTTTATCAAGTAATTTTGTATGGTGAGAAAAAAAAAATAGAATTAAAAAAAAAAATATTAGGTTGAATAGTAATTTCGTTCATCGGATGCCAGACATAAAACCAAGATTTGGTGGAAAAAGTACTCTCCAGGCAGGCTCCTTGAAGCCTGAAGATGCGAAATCTGGTATAGTAAAGAAACGGACACCCAAGACAATTGGTAGGATTATGAATCAGATCCCTGAAGACATCTTAAATAATGAAGACCTGAATAACTCTATCAAGCTGCTACCAAGCAACTACAACTTTGAAATTCACAAAACTGTTTGGAATATCAAGAAACAAAATGCCAAACGAGTGGCCTTGCAAATGCCTGAAGGATTACTGATTTACTCTTTAATTATTGCCGACATCCTTGAACAGTTCTGTGGTTGTGAGATATTAGTAATGGGTGATGTCTCCTACGGAGCTTGTTGCATAGATGACTACACTGCCAGGTCACTGGACTGTGATTTTATTGTACACTACGCCCATTCATGCCTGGTTCCTATCGATGTTACAACTATCAAAATTTTGTATGTCTTTGTCACTATCACCATTGATGAAAAACACTTGGAATCTACCATTAGAAGAAATTTTGAGCATGGAACTCGGCTGGCAGTGTTTGGCACCATTCAATTTAACCCAGCAATACACGCTTTAACGGGGAAGTTGTTAGAACAGAAATATGACACTGGTAACGAGAGTGATTCGAAAATTATATACGCTATTCCTCCACAGACCATGCCTTTGTCGAAAGGCGAAGTATTAGGTTGCACGTCAGCCAGATTGGACAAGGAACACATCGATGGTATGATATATGTGGGTGATGGAAGATTCCACTTGGAGAGTTCTATGATTCACAATCCAGAAATACCGGCTTATAGGTATGACCCCTATTCTCGGAAGTTTACCAGAGAATACTATGACCAGCAGGAAATGACAAGAGTGCGAGAAGATGCCATAAATGTTGCTGCAAGAGCTAAAACTATCGGTTTGATACTGGGAGCTTTGGGGCGACAGGGTTCTCCTCAAACGTTAGCCACACTAGAGGAGAAACTTAAAGCCAAGGGACTGACAGTGGTCAAAATCATTCTCTCAGAGATCTTTCCTCTAAAATTGGCCATGTTCGATGGAATTGATGCATTTGTCCAAGTGGCGTGTCCAAGGTTAAGTATTGATTGGGGTTATGCCTTCAGTCGCCCACTTCTGACCCCATACGAATGCATGGTGATGCTGGAGCAGGACAAGAAATGGAAATCAGATTGTTATCCTATGGACTACTATCATAAAGATGGCTATGGAAGGGGTAAAATACCAGCCCATTCAGATCTATAGTTTTCTTTATATTTATTATTTATCATGACTCTTCAATATCTGGCTTTTGCTTTTTATAGGCGTTCTCACAACTAAGCAACGTAGCAATCTCTATGTCATCCCACTTGAAACAACCATCAGAGTTCTTCAAATATTCCTTGACGATTAATGATAATTTATAGTAAAAGTTGACAAATTCCACGGAGGAGGTTTGGATAATAGAATTAACTAATGAAGGAGAAAGCAGGTACAGCAATCGCTCTTCTTGGAAATCAATTAATGCAACTGGAAGGAAAACTTGAAGACGATCTGATATCTCCTTAAATTTTTCACTGTTGAATAGTGTGTTTTCTGTAATTGGCTCATACACTGAGACATCAAAGAAATCTTCCCTGGTTGAAGATATCATGTTGACCAGGTTGTGAATATCATACAGTCCTGACTGCTTAAGGAGATGAGTATACTGAATTTCTGTCAACTTTAATTCGCATTCCTTAATCATTGCCTCTAATTGACTCAATTTCTCCTTAAAGATAGTTAGCGTAACAATTTTGGAATAGATAAAGTCATAGCAGTTTGCCTTGAAAATCTGTACTTCTCTCGAATCGTTCAGCTTATTCTGAGCAATCTGCTTATCTATGAGCTGGATGATCTGCTCAAAACAATATTGGAGAAGACCCTTATATAATTCGTTGGCGTGTGTTATCTTTTCATTATCGAAAATAGGAAGAACGTCGCCGTAGAAAGTGATAAGCCAATCAGGCACAGCCAATTCCGGTGTAATTTCCTCAATGTAGTGGGTTTCTGAGACTGCGTTGTTGTCTGCAGCTTCATGTTGTTCCTCTTCGTTATAGTACGACATACTTTCATTGGCAGTTCGTTCTATGTTTTTAAGTTTGAGGTTGATTGAACTTTGAATTTTACCCAAAGCCGAGATTTTTAAAGAGTTAATTGTATCTAACAGGGCATTAGTAGGCCCCAATGTTTTCTCAAGCATCATGCTGTAAAGAGAAAGCAGGTCATAAAAGCCTTGAATGGTCGTCAACTTGGACTCATTTCTGATGATTTGTTCAATCTTTAGATTCAGTGGGTTGGCTAAAGATTCAATGTTCTTTGAAACAATTGATTCTATGAGAGTTGTCAAAACGTTGTTCTCTTTCTCTTCGTCTTGTAAGCTGAATAAAGATTCTACAGTTTCTCTTTCATTCACAATTGTGCCATGGATATAGGCAAGTAAGTCACCAAGAAATCTCTCTGAATCATATGCGGAAAGAAAGAGTGGTTTATTGATATCCTTTTCTTGTCTTGATGCTGATTCTGCATATCCATTCAATTGCAATTGGAACTCTTCAAGCAAGAATTTGGATCGTGACTCTACTAACTGAGTAGTTATCCCAGAAAGCTGCTCTGGATACCTTTCAGAAATATACAGAATAGACCGCTTAAGGAATGCCTTGTCTTCTTTAGAGACGAACGCATTGTCGGAAGAACTTAATCTGGAAAAATGTTTCGTGACAAACGTTGATAATCTTTCAACGGCATTGGTGGAGAGCTTCTTCATATCGTTCATTATGTTCATACCAACGCTAGCATTCTCCATGGTCAGAAGGATTGAACAATCGTCATAGATTAATTCTGCCTTCTTCAATATGGCCAGAAACGAATCGTCAATTTCTCCAGATTCTAATTGATATTCCTCATAGTGAGATAATGTATAGCGATTCTGAAAGCTTTGCAACAGTTTCTTTTTAATGGAGATGATTTTTGAAGTTGTGTGCAACTGGCGAATAGAGTTATTTAGATTCGTTGTGTCCTCAATCCTGGAGGACAATCTATCAGTGATTTGGCTGTTGAGATCGTTTACTTTGTTTAAATCATCCTCAATCAGTCCTAGAGTCTTTCTTAAAGGTTGCAATTGCTTTAAGAAATTGAAGTTTGCATCGACAACATCGTGTTCGATATCATTACGTAGCTTTCTTCTGGCTAGGTTTCCAATAAAGCTGGGATCGGTGATTCTGTCGTATTCTTGCGCAGTATCTTCATTTAGTTTCTTGTCTACAATTGAGAGTAGCTCCTTGGTTGAGGGGTCGTAATTGGTATTATTGAGCACTCGACTCAGTCTATTACTCAGAACAGTAGACACAGAATGCTGTTCGTCGCCTGAAGTCCGGACTGATTTATTGGTTGATTGGTGGCTCACCAAATCTAGAGACTGGTTGGCATATTTGTAGGCTCTTTGTCCGTCATTGGGAGCCGTCTGTGAAGTGTCAATTTCGTCAACCGTACTGGAATCATTTTTCAAACTTTTCAGAATGCTCATTTTGGAGAATTTTTTGGTCAAATCATCTTTGTACAAATTCAAATTGGACAGATTAAACGGTGGTTCAGGCTCTGCGGGCAAAGGATCATCAAATGTACCACCAGGGGTAACATCTGAATACTCATATACAAAGTCCATGTTGATGGATGAATGTTGAAGGCGCGAGATAGAGCGACGTATCACCCCGCCCGGAAGAGCGAGACTAGGTGGACCGCGCAGAGGAAGCGAATGCGATAGTTAGAAGGACAAGTGTATGTGAGGGTAGGGAGGTTTGAAAATAGTTTCAAAGTATCATTAAAGCGGTTCCTGTTGCTGCCGTGTCTTAGGTACTGACCTTCTAAGGAGGCCCTTTCAGTGTAATGAGTTCAATGGAGCTGATTCCCCTACGAAGCTGCCGGCGGACTTATGCCCTGAGAACTGGAATTGAAAGTAAGAATTACAATAAAAAAAAGATAAAGAAATCGGAATGGGTTTGGCCATGCCCATTAAATCACCAGTTAGTTAGCCCAGTGAAAAATTTTGCATCTTGTCAATCGCCGTAACTTACAGAACCCCACCTTAGCTGCACCGTACCAAATAAGTTAAAAGCGCCCTATCTCCTAATCTAATCCGGAGGGCGACCATCAGAATCAAGGTTCCACATGGTTACCAAAGGAGGCTAAGAGACACATCGCCGAAGGAAGCTGTCATCCCGTCTTACACCTAGGAATGCATCTTCGCCTAAAGTAAGTATCAGGGTCTCAAATATTTAACTAGCATGCACTGTTTGGCAAGCCGATCTATTGTGTTGCCTAAATCCTCAATCGCCAAGTCTTGCCATATACACACCTGCATTTGCTTCCGTACATTCTCTGATTATGCAATAGAATAATTAAAAAAAAAAAAAAAAAACACAACAACAAAAATCAGACGCCGCGCCGGGTGCGGTAAGGAAATACTAACTACAACACGTGGTCTGCCTAGCAGCACACGGGCCCACAGCCCCCATTACTCAGCCCTGTACGGGCTCGATACTTCCTACCATGGAGAATGGTCTAACTAAAAGAGTCATTTTGGTGACCACAACTTGCGCACGGCCTTGGTCACTCATCAAGGTGGTGTTACTGTTTTCGTAGTTTATCTCCAATTCCTGGCTTCCTAAATGACGTATCAGGCAGGTGCTTATCTATCAGTGCATTTATGGTGTGTTTCGCACCTACACCGCCTAGGCACACATCTCGTGACTTTGAAAAAGAACTGAATATTAATACACAGATATCACTTTTTTTTTGCCTTCTTTGCTTATTCATCCAGTTCTAATCCTTCACACCAACATCAACTAGTCCGATTTATGGCTTCTTTGTCGGTGTCTGAAATCACCTTCCTCACTTTTCAAGCAGTCGTACAGGTTGTTATAATCTGCTCCTCTGGTTACTGGGCCTCTAAAGTTGGTTTACTAGGAGAAAATGGTCAAAAGGTCCTATCCAGGCTGAATGTCGATCTGTTTACGCCGTGCTTGATCTTCACTAAGCTTGCTTCTTCGCTGTCTGTGAAGAAGCTGATCCAAATCATCGTCATCCCCATATTCTATGCAGTAACCACTTTAGTGTCCTTTATTTGCTCCAAGATAGCCTGCCGTGTGTTCCACTTCAATGGCCCCGAGTCTGGCTTTGTCACAGCAATGTCGGTGTTTGGAAACTCAAACTCTTTGCCCGTGTCCTTGACTGTGGCGCTTGCCTACACACTGCCCAACCTTAGCTGGGACGACATTGAAAACGATACTCCAGACAAGATTGCTTCCAGAGGTATCCTGTATCTTCTGATCTTCCAGCAGCTGGGACAGATGCTTAGATGGTCTTGGGGCTACAACAAACTGTTAAAAAAGAGATCCCCGGAGGAACTACAGCATTCGGTTTCTCTAGATAAGAATGTCGATGAAGAACAGCGATCTCTGTTGGAGGTTGTCCAATCCACGATAAGTAATAGAATTTACTCGGCCACTGACAATTATGAAATTGATGATAATGATAATGATAATGATACCAAAACGGCGAACCTGCATACCACCGTGTCTGAGAGCCCCTGTTCATCGTCCTCTGTTTCCAACAAAACACAAGTTGAAACGATATCCCTTATGAATGGATCGTTTTCCTTGAAGGAGAAACTTGTATATTACACTGGTGTATTTACCGGCTTCATGAACCCGCCACTTTACTCCATGCTGCTAGCAGTTATCGTGGCCTCTACGCCGCCTATTAGAGACGAATTGTATGAAAACAACGGGTTTGTTCAGAACACTTTGGGTTCCGCCGTCAGACAGCTAGGGTCTATTTCCATTCCCTTAATACTGGTTGTCTTGGGATCTAATCTCAACCCTTCATCCAATGTGGCTCCGCCTTCTAGAAACTACAAGAAAATGGTATTTGCTTCATTGTTATGTCGTATGATCCTGCCATCATTGATATTGTTGCCATTGATTGCGATCTGTGTCAAGTATCTGGGAGTATCTGTTTTGGGAGATCCGGTATTCCTTATTGTTTCCTTCATTTTAACTGTTTCCCCTCCAGCCATTCAACTATCTCAAATTTGTCAACTGAATGAATTATATGAGATGGAGATGGCCGGAGTTCTATTCTGGGGCTATGTCGTTCTGACTTTACCCTCTACAATTTTGATTGTGGTTGGCAGCTTAAAAGTCTTGGAGTGGTCCCAATAAATTGCATTCTATAACAATTTTATTAATATGATTCTGAATTATATTTATCACTGTAGACTCGTCTTCTGTCCTGGTGTTCGTGCAGGGTCTTTTCAGCTTGGGGAGCCTCCTATCTCCTTTCGCTAAATATTATCGCACCTGGCGCACTCTCAATATCCTCTGGCCTCGACTGAACATTCATATCGTATCCCTCCGGCCACCACCATGTCCTTATTTTTTAAAGTACCCCTCGATATAGAAGTCCGATTGGATGGGGAAGACTCCAGAGAAACTGTGGAAGTAAAGTCTGCCAAAGGTCGGAAAGAAAAACTTCCAGTTTACAAAGATGGGGAAACCGTCAAGGGCCAAGTCTCCGTAAGAATCAAGGACAACAAACGAGTGGAACATCTGGGTATAAAAGTGCAGTTGCTTGGGTCAATAGAAACGAAGGCCGATGGCATAAAAAACGATGAGTTTCTGTCAATGGCTCATGAGTTGGCCAGTCCTGGTGACCTACGACACTCAGAGACTTATCATTTTGAGTTTCGTAACGTGGAGAAACAATATGAGTCCTATAGAGGAAAGAACGTGAGGCTGCGGTACTATATCAAGGTTACCTTAGGCCGGAAGTCTGCAGATGTTATCAGAGAAAGGGAATTGTGGGTTTTCCAGAAAAATCAATTGCCGTTGGCGATGAATAAACCAGATGCCAATATCAAAATGGATGTTGGTATAGAAGATTGTTTACACATTGAATTCGAATACTCACGAAATAGATTCTCGTTGAAAGATGTGATTGTGGGACGAATATACTTCCTGCTAGTACGTCTAAAGATCAAGCATATGGAATTATCGCTGATCAGAAGAGAGTCATGTGGAGCACCTCCAAATCAAGTTAATGACAGCGAAACACTGGTACGGTTTGAGATCATGGATGGTGCACCAGTGAGAGGTGAAACAATTCCTATTAGATTATTTTTGGGTGGATTTGACCTGACTCCGACGTACAGAGACGTTAATAAGAAATTTTCCACCAGAACGTTCCTGAGTTTAGTATTAATTGATGAAGATGCCAGGCGGTATTTCAAGCAAAGTGAGATATTCTTGTATAGGGAATGATGAGAGGCATAGTCCGATTGCCTCCTTCGTATCTGGGACTTGCTTGACTGGTAGAATGTTATTCTGTTCCCAGATACAGCCATGAATAATCCAAAGCCGATGATATTTCTCTGTACAGCTGTTCAAAATAACCAAGTAACCACCCTTTAAGTTACTGCAAGATAATCTATGAGCAAGAAAGATAAAATAACTGATAAAAATGTCTCCGATATGGAGGAACATTGAAAATTGTTAACTTCTCTCGTAGTTTTCCACGTCCTGTATATGAAGGATCAACAACTTCACAGGTACTCTTGGTACAGGTTGTAATCTGATCCATCTCACTTCTGTAAATTTGTCCCTAAACGCCAGTAAAGATAAGATGTTCAGGCCATTGGAACCACTCTCCTTCTAGCGATGTGGCCCAAGAGCGAACGGAAATAGTACGGCTCTATTTCTCTACCCCGTATTTTGGGTTTCCGCTAACGGCTCGAAAGCCTATATCAAGTATATTTGCCAAAAACGCATGCCACTTCAACAGTTCTGCGTTGTACCGCTCCTTCTTTACGCTTAACGTTTAACCCCATATTTGCTACACAATTTTGCTTATTGGTCAATGTCAGAACGTAATTCAGAAAGTGAGGCGCTTCTCAGGGCAGAGGAATTGCTTCCCCCAAGCGTATTAGATGCTTCAACTGGTGTGGAGGGAATCGTGGCTAACGAGATTGCAACTGAGAACGAGCTGACTAACCAAGCTGAACCCGAAGATGCCTTGACGTATGGGGCTGTAACGCCGTTGCCTCAGAATGAAGAAAATGTTGGTCCCTCCACTTCTCCCAGTTCATCACTAAGACGAAAAAAGGTCAAGAAACAGAAAAGTGAACAATTCGGAACATCTGGCTATGCTGTTCCTCCTCCGCAGCTATACTTAATCTTAGGTTCAATCTTTATGGGTGCTTTTTTAGCAGCTCTAGATTCTACCGTGGTCACAACATTATTGACAGTCATATCCTCGGATTTAGACGTCCTCCCAAAGTTCTCCTGGATTGCAACATCGTATTTACTCGCAATGGCAGCGTTTCAACCTCTTTTTGGAAAACTCAGTGATATTTTTGGAAGAAAATGCTTGCTCATTCTTTGCAATTTGGTTTTCTCTTGTGGATGTCTTATATGTGCATTGCCTAAGCATTATGGAGGAACATTCACAACTTTGATCGTAGGCAGATTTCTAACCGGTTTGAGTTCTGGTGGACTAACAACCCTTGGTACAATTGCCATGTCAGATTTGATTTCATTGCGTAAGAGAGGGATTTTTCAGGGTATTGCCAACATATTTTTCGCATTGGGTTCCTCTACTGGTGGACTTGTAGGTGGATTTGTATCTGATGCTTATGGTTGGAGATGGGTGTTTCTGGGACAAGTTCCACTGGCCTTCATTGGAGCAGTAGTGGTGTATTTATTTATGAACTTGCCTCCAGGGTCTTTGGGATTAGGTGTACAAGGTACTGATACAAAGTCTAAACTAAAGAAAATTGATTTACTTGGAAGTGTCACTCTAATTACTGCTTTGGTATGTGCAATGTTGGCAGCAGACCTGGGTGGACAAAAATTGCTTTACAACACTTGGCCTTTCGCCGCTTTAGTTACAGGATTTGTGGCCTTTTTGTTGATGTTCGTTTATGTTGAACTTTACTCTGCTGAGGAACCTATTGTTCCTATCCGATTGCTTGCTAATAGAACAGTGCTTGCCTCATCCCTAGCTAATTGGTTTGGTACCATGGCTGGATTTACCTGTCTTTATTACATTCCAATTTATTTCACAACTGTTTTAGAGTTTTCTGCCACAGAAAACGGGCTGCGATTTATTCCGTCTGTCTTTTTGGCTTCTTTGACGTCTGTGGGGGCAGGTTTCTACATGAAGCTGACAGGAAAGTATCTCCATTTCGGAATTGTTACGTCATTCTTGTCAATTATAGGTGTCATTCATGTCCTATTGATTAAGCCAGATATCCCGGTTTGGGATCAGTATTCGTTACTGATATTGCCATACTGTGGTTATTCTGCTATGCTAACTGTAACGCTTTTGGCACTGATAGCTGCAGTCCCTCCAGAACAACAAGCATCTTCGACTTCTATTCAGTATGCTTTCCGTTCAACAGGTTCAACTTTGGGGATGTCTCTAGCTTCTGCATTTTTTCAATTGGTGCTGATACGAGATCTTCCTACAAGGTTGCAGGACGCTGCTCCTCCGGATATTTCTCCAAAACTTCTCAAGAAAGTGATCAAAAATGCATTACAAAACGGTGAGTATGTAAGAATAGCTCCAGAATGGGCAATTGACTCTATCAAAAGCACATACGAGTCCAGTTGTAATGCCGCCTTCTTATTCGCACTGGTTACTGTGATCCTTGGATTTATCAGTATATGTTTCCTAAAAGAACATAAACTACACACTAATATTGCCAGAAAATAGATGTGCATTAAGGGATATAGATTTTGCTAAATCCGTCAACGTGTCTCCTACAGCAGACACATTCCTTGAAGTTGCGCATTACCAAAGACACTCTGCAGGGTTCACAAATAGCAAGACACCTACATGGCCAAAGTATCACCTGACGCGAGTTGCTTTGACACACAACACAATTACCCAGAGAACTTTGAAAATCCTCAGCGGCTGTCAAGGCTCGTTTGTCAAAAATTAGGTCCTGCAGTTTCCATTCCGGATGTTTATCGTATATCTTCTTGAATTTCGAACGGGTGAGGCGATTCTTGGACAAACTGCTATTGCTAAAAGACAGACTGAGAAGACGTGCCTGCTGCCTATCTGAAAGAGAATCGGGAGAGAGAAGATGCCTGAAATCAACACTGCTCACCAACTCAGAGAGCGCATTGTATTGTTTCTGAAGAGGTTTCATTCCAGAATAAACGGAGTTTCTTTGAAGACGGGCAAAAGACGGGTTGTTATTTTCTGCTTCAGGTTCAACATCGCTGCTGTACTCCCAATCGGAATCATCAGTAGAACTTTCATCATAGATATAATCTTCGGAGTTGTCCACTTCTGAAAACGTGGTCTCCCTCAAGAGCATACCATATGTCTGCTGGTCCACAACAACATCATCAATGTCTAACTCTCTAACTTGAGGTTTGGCACTCCGATTGGATCTTTCTCTTTGATTTGATGTGGCGTTTGGCTGCTTGTTTAAGAGTAGTTTTCTTTTAAATGCCAGTGTAATGATCATATCGATAAACTGAGTGACCAAGTTTGAAAAGTTGTTTATCCTTTTTCTTATTAAACCTACTTTGGCCTTGTCATGCAATTTGGAAAGAGTTGGGTGTGTCAAATATTGAACATTGTATCCACTATCGTTCTGGAGAAAGTTGTTTCGAGGTATTTCAATAGATGACAATTCATTAATGTAACTTTGTCTACCTGAGACAGTGATCACAAAGGAACCAATATTCATCAACGCAGTGTAGAAATCGTCACTCAATGATACGTTCAAAGATTGTGAGTTGTGTGTTATGCTGCTGAATTGAAGGTCCTCGTAGAATCCACCCTTAAAGATGACAGCTAATGAGTAAATAATGAAGCATAGAAGAATTATAAGCGCTGTCACCAATTGCGGGAAGTATCCCAAGTAGATAGTATATGGAAGTGAAAGAAAACTTCCATCGTAAAACGTGCTTGCAAAGAAATACAAGCCGTACAACCCGATTAATGAGGAGGGTATAAGCTTGTACTTTGTCAAGTTCAGCAATCCTAAAACATGAATCAACACCTGGTTAGCTAATGCAATTAGAGCAACAATGATCGATGCATAGGAGGGAACCTGCGAACCTTGTATTTCTTGGAAAGCCACAGAGTACTCAAACAAAGTCAGTCCATTCTCCACTGAAGGGTCCTGTCCGTTTGTCAACGATACAAATGCCTCGATTATCTGACTAACACAAATTCCAAGATAGAAGTTCCGGAATACGGCAGGAGAAGGTCCTAAAACGATTGGAGCACTATTTGGTTCTGCACCTCGGACGACTGTAGCTTTTCCAAATCCGCAATTGAGGAAGGTTGCAGCCTCAAACTGGTCCTTGTTGAAAAAGTAAGAACCAGGCAGCAAAAAGTTAACGTGGGGTCTGTGATTCTGATAACTCTTCAATGCAACCAAGACTCCATAACTGCTAGAGTACAAAGCCCAAAGTGCCACCAGACGAAGTATCATGGACGATATCTTTGGCAACTTCCGATTGCTGTATCGTGTAATGGCAAACACGGTAAGACGGTTCAAGATGATGGCTGTTGTCATGCACATTGCAGCAAAGGGAGAAATACAGTAACTTAATATCAGCATACCTCTGCTGGCAGGGCTTTCATGGGAGTTTGACTGCTCCATGACCGCATCAAAAAGACGATATATTAATCTGAAAGGGAAAACTGACATTATTTTTGCATGCTGTGGTTAGGTAGTTAGATTGTGAGCGTCAATGACAAGATACAGAAGGAGGTTGAGTTAGAAGGTGATCCAAGGCCGCGATATAGTCGTGAAGAAAGCCTAAAAAATATAATCGAAGAAGGTCGGAACATCCGAAATCGTCGGATAGTATTAGCTATGTCTCATCTGTTTAGTGAATAGTACTTGTAGATTCCCCTTTCACTAAAGTCGACTGGAAATATTTTTTCGTCCTCATAGAGTGTGGCAAATGGTCCAATGGAGAGGTTGATCTTTTTGGCAGCAAACTTGAGGAAGAACGGGGGCTTTGCTTTCTTGGTATGCTTCTTGCCTGTTTTGGTGTCGTAGTAAGTTAAAGTGTTGTAGTAGTCCACAGGCTCTCCTCTTCGTTCCCTTTCAACTTCCTCTGGTGACAGTTTGAAGAGCCAACTACGACGTCCTTGGGTGTCATAACTCTTCCAGATATCCTGGTTCATGGTTAGTTTTTCTTCTGGTCCGTATCCAATCTCTTCCACTATGGTCTGGTCTAGCTCAATTGCGATTAGGGAACTAGATGCGTTTAGAATTTTGGGGTTGTCGATCGACCATCGATTAATATTTTTATTACCGGTAAGGTCGATAAATTTTAGTTGCTGTTCTGGTTCGTCGGATTCGTTGATCTCGTCAGTTTCTTCCTCAGTTTCTGTGGCATAATTATGGGTGTATTGGTCGAGTCCTTGGATGAAAAATCTTCCGTTCACCTGCTTATGCTTGGGCGAGAGAAATTCGTAAAGTTCGTCAATGTTCAGCTGTGAATGAGCCAAAATTAGAGATTTGAGGTTGATAAATTTGTTTTTGATTATATCCAAATGCTTCTTCTTCACAGAGTAACCACCCAAATTCAGATACATTAGGTTTGGAGCATTGATATTATTCAAAAGATAGCTCAATTGGTGTTCGTTAAGAATAGAGACAATAGATGAGTCACACTGGAGAGAAAGCCATTTCAAACATCCACTAGTGATGGACTCGTGGTAAAGTAAAAAGTCCATGAGCTCAACGGCTGTAATCTGGTTACATCTTGAAAGAGAAAGATGAGTCAGCCTAGCAGATGGCGCTATATTGTCGGACAGAAACCTGCCCGTAATTTGAGTATGAGTCAAATCCAACCTGGTCAAGTTGACAAGAGCAGGTAGAAATATTTTGAAAACATGCAACGGAAGCTCAATGCAATCATGGAAGCCAATTTTGGTTATATTAGGGATGACATCTCTGTTTATGGTGAATTCTTCAAAGGCTTTGACAAAATTGTCTCCAGTTGAGCCGCAGAAGTCGATACTTGTTAGATAGAGCAAGTTATTGAATAGCTGTGAAAGAACTTGTTTATCGATATCGCCTTCAATCGACTCGCTTCCCAGGAATTCAATTAGATTGGGTGTCAATTGTAGACAGTTTAATATAGTGGCTGAAGTGACCATCTGAATTTCTTCATTCATGCGGCCTGTCCTGCCTAATCCGATAGAGGTAAACTCCATGAAGTCTAGAAACTCAACGTTCAGACCCAAAAAATGGTCTTTGTTCAGATTCTTCAAAAACTTGTCGAAAGAGTTGGATCTCGTAAACACTGAGTATCTGTAGAGTAACCTGGAGGAGAGAATTTGGAACATCTTGCACACAGGGACAATGGACTTGGAGAACTCTTCCAAATTGGAGGTGATGGACTGAACGTTTTCCACACTATTATAATAGACATTTTCTATGATTGTATTAAGGATTTCCACAGGTAACGGGAATTTGTTGGAGATTGTGTAGGTAGTGATGTCATGTGGTAGCAAGACGTCGTCTGGTGACTGAGACGATTGCTGTTCTTCTTGGATGTCTTGGTCTTTCCTCGTATTCAGGAGCTTTTTGGACTTTAGTGTGCGGATGAAGTTTGAGCTCCGCCGCCTGGATATGTCTCTATCTCTGGACAATGATGGTCTGGACGATGAGCCTGAACTAGAATTGGGCTGAGACTCCTCATCTCCCTCGTGCAAGGCCTCGATGTCAGCAATGTTTATGAAAGATGTCGTTCTCGTGGAACGGCGATCTGAGGAAATTAGGAGGTTGTCAGGATGGGCATTCAGAAAAGCATTTGTAGAGCTTGATCTGTTCATGTTATCAAGACAGGAATAGGAAAAGGGGAATTAACAGAGATTTCTTACCTAGCGACAAATAGACTGACAAAAAAAAAAATTAGGGGGGGCCCTTGCGCTTGTGGGGGGTGGAGAAAAAGGGGACTGTGCTAGACGGAAAAGATCAAAGGGAAATTTTACTAAAAAAGAAAATTAAGAAAAAAAAAACGTTGGAAATTTTTTTGACGGGATCGAAAGCAGGCGGAAGTGGCATTATTGTTGGAACTTGACGACACCAAATCTTTCGCGAAATTCTATCCAAACGCGATGTTAGATAAAGGTTTTATGTAAGTATGTCCCTGACAAAGTCCAGTTCGAAAAACTCCTTTCCCAAAACCCTTTCTACTATCCTTCGGACCTTCCACCTGCCAGCAGCCAAACTTTAACTAGATCTTATGGCTAGCGGTCAACGAAGTATTTCCTTTAATGTCAGCGATCATTACCAGATCTTAGACATTGTGGGCGAAGGAGCTTATGGTGTTGTGTGTTCAGCTATACATCTGCCCTCACAACAAAAAGTTGCCATTAAAAAGATCGTCCCGTTTTCGAAACCCATGTTCTGCTTGCGTACGCTACGAGAGCTCAAACTGCTGAAGCATTTCAACCACGAAAACATCATCAGTATCCTGGACATTCAAATTCCATACGACTTTGCATCCTTCAATGAAGTTTACCTCATCCAAGAGCTGATGGAGACGGATTTGCATCGAGTGATCCGCACTCAACAATTGAGCGACGACCACTGCCAGTACTTTGTCTACCAGACTTTGCGAGCACTGAAAGCCCTTCATTCCGCTAACGTTTTGCATCGAGATCTCAAGCCTTCCAACCTGCTACTGAACGCTAATTGCGATCTCAAAGTTTGTGACTTTGGTCTGGCCCGCTCCGTGGCGAAAACAGACGATAACTACGGCTTCATGACAGAATACGTGGCGACGCGATGGTATCGGGCTCCGGAAATCATGCTGACCTTTCAGGAATACACTGCTGCTATCGATGTTTGGTCCGTAGGGTGCATTTTGGCCGAGATGCTTAGCGGCACTCCTTTATTTCCCGGAAAAGATTATCACCATCAACTGTCGTTGATCTTTGATGTGCTGGGCACGCCAGGAAAAGAAGACCTCGCAGCCATCAAATCTTCACGGCCGAGAGAGTACGTTGGATCAATGACTCCCAGACCGGGTGCGGATTTCGCAACATTGTTCCGTGGTGCTAATCCTTTAGGTTTGGACCTTTTGCGAAGACTGTTGACGTTTACTCCTAGCATGCGAATCTGTGTCGATGATGCGCTCAGACATCCCTATCTACAGCTCTACCACGATCCGAACGATGAGCCCGTTGCTG
The DNA here is from genome assembly GCA_023212995.1 of Komagataella populi. Taxonomy (NCBI): domain Eukaryota; kingdom Fungi; phylum Ascomycota; class Pichiomycetes; order Pichiales; family Pichiaceae; genus Komagataella; species Komagataella populi. The sequence goes on along the minus strand of JAKWAY010000005.1, from coordinate 617,918 downwards.
CTCCATTAGAAGATGATTTTTTTGATTTCGACAGACGGAAGGAAGAACTAACCATGCTAGACCTTAAGGAGTTGCTATACGATGAGATCATGAAACCTTTACAGTAAACCAAGCTAAATCGAAATAAAAAATAAGAGGGGAACCCTAACCATTGCAATATTGGCCTCCAAAAACCCCGGGATCGGCTGATTCATTCAGATATCTCCCAACTCCAATAGCTTTATAGATCATCACAAAACCGTTAACAACAGGCCGCTTGTGCCGTTGACTGCGGTATGCTTTAGTAGCTTATCTTTAGAATAAAAATACTTACAAATGGGGGTGTTGGTTTGATTTGTAGACTTTTTCATGCACCCCATGAATTGTCATCTTTTTTTGAAGAATGAGGAGTCGTTGAGACTCGTTTCTGACACTACCTTGGAATAGAACCGGTGACACAAGTCGATCAAGACATGCAGCCAGACAACTTCAGCGTCAACGGAGCTCATGTAGTGTTATAAATGAATACTGTCATCCAGCATCTACGTTTTGCCTGCTTCGGTGTCTTTCAGTTCCTTATTTCCTCCTCGTAGCCTCCGCGGCTCGTCCTGAATTCCCCGACTTCTCAAACTCACATGCATTACCGCTGGGCTATATAAGGTTGGGCGCGCCCCCTTCGACGATAGACTCCACACATACACCCCCTCCTGAACTCTTTTACACATTGCTGAAGCATGTCGTTCTCAACGCAAAATATCCCCCAATTGCCACCAGATCCGTTATTTGGGTTGAAGGCTCGTTACACAGCCGATTCTCGCTCTGACAAAGTAGACTTGGGTATTGGGGCCTATAGAGACAACAGTGGAAAACCATGGGTTCTTCCCGCCGTAAGTCGTGCAGAGGCTCTTCTTAAGGAAGACCCTCTTTACAACCACGAGTACTTACCAATTTCTGGCCTTGCCGAGTTCACCAGCGCTGCTGCAAAAGTCATCCTGGGTGATGACTCACCTGCTTTGAAGGAAAACAGGGTAGTTTCTATTCAGTCTTTGTCTGGAACAGGAGCTCTTCATGTTGTAGGTAGCTTCGTCAAACAATTCTACAAGGTTAACTCCACTGATAAAGCTCCAGCTATTTATTTGTCTGATCCAACCTGGGCAAACCACGTTCAGATCTTCGAAACGTTGGGGCTGCAGATTGCCAAGTACCCATATTGGAACGATGCTACCAAATCATTGGATTTGGCTGGATTTTTGAGTGCAATCAAGTCCGCTCCTAAACACTCTGTTTTCCTATTGCATGCTTGCGCCCACAACCCAACTGGTTTGGACCCAACTCAGGAAGAATGGAACCAGATTTTGGACGCACTTGCACAGTATCAGCATCTGCCTCTGTTTGACTCTGCGTATCAAGGTTTTGCATCCGGCTCTTTGGATAAAGATAATTGGGCCGTTCGTACTGCTGTCTCTCATGGGGCTAACTTCCCAATAATTATCTGTCAATCTTTTGCAAAGAACTGTGGAATGTATGGTGAGAGAGTTGGTGCCGTCCACGTCGTTTTACCGGAAAAAGACGATAAGTTGTCGAAAGCTGTGTCCTCCCAATTGCAGAAAATTATCAGAAGTGAAATCTCCAACCCTCCAGCTTATGGAGCCAAAGTTGTTGGTAAGATCTTGAATTCTCCTGAACTCCGAAAACAATGGGAGGAGGACTTGATTACCATGAGTAGCAGGATTCACAAGATGCGTGTTGCTCTCAGAGATGAGCTGGTTCGCTTAGGAACCCCAGGCAACTGGGACCACATCGTTAACCAACAGGGAATGTTCTCATTCACTGGTTTGAAGAAGGAGCAAGTTGCTAAGTTGGAATCAGACCACGGTATCTATTTGGTTGGTTCAGGCAGAGCTTCCATAGCCGGCTTGAATGAGAATAATGTGAAACGTGTGGCTGCTGCCATCGATCAGGTTGTACGTGTCTAGATAATGATTTATTTATAAACAGTAAGTAGGCTATAAGTGTACATTTTAGCTTACCTAATGAGATGTTCTGGGTGTAGCTCGCGCCATGTGGATGATGGATGGGGTTGAGTACAATCTACTCCTCAATCTTTCATCCTCCTTTAACTTCTTGACAGAAAGGAGCACATAAAACCATGTCAGAGTGGCAAAAGTTCCACAAGGAAGTCCAGAATGACGCATTTGGGTCTACAAACTCGAACCAAGGGATTTTGCTGGACAATTCATCCCCTTTCGACCAGTTACATGTAGCCAGTTGTGAAGATATTGATGATGACCATATGTTGGAATTGCTGAAAGTCGACTACCTAATTTTGAACTACTTGATAATACAGGGTCATGTGAAAACCATCAAGAGCGTATGCAGGCGACTCAACCTGCAGGTAGATGATTTGTTGGAAACATGCTATCCTCAGCCGATCGACATCAAGAGTGACGATTGTTTCAGTGCAGATCAGCTAATAGCCAACTACCGTAAATCTCAAGAACTGAGCAACAAATTCAGGTTCAAAGTCCAAAAGTCCAAGCTTAACATTCTTACCCTGGAGAATGTGACTAAATTGTCGCTGGGGCTTGCCACAATTAATGTTAGGAATGACATCAAGCAGAACATACTAAAGGGGAACATCGATGAAGCAGTGAGCTTGCTAGCGCAACATTACCCCTTGCTGTTTGAAACAAATCAATACATATACTTCAGGCTGCTCCATTTGCAACTGATTGAAACGTTCCGTCGCCACGTGGAATCTGGAAAACAGAGCTCCTCTTCCAGCGGCGACAAAGAGTTTTTGGACAACTTCATTCAGTTCATCAAGCAGAAGTTAGTGACCATCAAAATTCTCCAAAACGAAAGTTTTATCAAGGACATAGAATTAACAATGGCGTTGTTGTGCTACAAAGACCAGCTCACGAGCGGCAATGAAAACTTGCCTGCGCCATTAAAAAAGATCTACGACATCAAGTTACGAAGACAAATAGCATTATTGGTAAACACGAGCATCTTGGTTTTCACCAACGAAGGACTAAACGAGCCAGTATTCGTTGAATTGAAGCTACCGAACTTTATTAAGATATGGAATTGGATTAACAGAGAACTAAAGGCCTTATGATCAGATCACCACGAAGGCATCAACCCTGTTGCCAGTTTCCACGTTCAACTCACACAGGAATTTATCGTCCAGATCCGTTGTCAACTCCTTCTTTCTGTGGACAAGGATAAGCTCCTCTGGAGAAAAGGGTATTTTGTTCAACTTTTCTGTGTATATCTTAGAATCCTTGAATAGATCTAAAATTTTGGAACGGGAGAACCCCAGAGTTGTTCCGTAATCAGGGTTTCTTGTATCGTAATCATTAGGGCCAAATTCTAGGTGGTAATTTAACTTATGAAATATTAAAGACCCGTACTTTGTTGATATCTTTGTCTGAAACTTGTAAAACTTTTCTTCAATCGTCAACTCGTCCAGTTCAGGGTCGTCCTCATTCTTTTCCATTATATGCAAGTCCACGTAGATATGGGCACAATGCACCGGCGATTCGATGAAAAACTCACTCCCGGGTTTCTCCCACCAGTTGAGTTTGACTCCCAGGTGCAATACCAGCTCGTAGATAATCAAAAGAATGAAAAAGTAAATGAAAAGGAAAGTGATTGCCGTTGATGTTGGATGGACTACCAGGTTAGGCGCGTGGTATGCGAGTTTCGAATGGACGAAACTGTTGAACGAGGCAGCACGACGTGTAATCCAATTTATGGACGTCGGTCTGTATTTGAGGGGCAACTGAACAACCGTAGAGTTGTACAACCAGAGCAGGAGCTCCATATTCAATGGGATGGTGATGACCAGTAGGAGACAGAAGGGGATGAAAAATAATGAGGGTGGCCCCTAGGGGGCTTGCTAGGTCGAGAAAATTGATCCTTCTAAGCACCCACTACATTGGACACTCAGCTCTCTTACAAACAGAGGAACTAATTTGAGGCTTACCTCAGGGAACACGTTATCTTGAATTCAGACCTTCAGGTCAATCTGGTAACCTTTCTGGCTCCGAATTGCCATTAACGGTAATTCTCATCTGTTACATATTTGGTCCGTGTTTCCCAAGATAAACCTTAAAGTGAATGAGATTTGTCATTGCTGCCTGGTCGAACACAATTGCCGTCGACAAAACGCCATTCTGTCGCCTTCAATCCCCATGTGCAAGAATTGAGCTGGCTTAAGGCTTGTGTGTGACCTACGTCTACCTACCCGCGGGAATATTCCCCATATGACGAGGGCCAAGTTCGCGATACCGTATTACCCCAAAAGGGTAAATGAAATGTGGAGTAAGGTTGCTTGAAATACTGGTAAAGCCATACCACATGTGCAGTGGATCATGGCCATCTACTGGGGTAAAACTACTAACAACACCCAATAAATGATGGAAACGTCAGTTCACTCCCACGATGTTCAGGTCAGAATTGCCGTATCAGGCCAAACTATTGGCTTATCAGCATAAGTTTTCCAAACCGAGCGTGACTTTCGTACTGTGCAACTTCTAAGCCCTTTCCGTATCAGTGGAGGAAATTTTGTTTCCGTCTTGCAGGTTGCATGCAGTGGTGATCAATTGCAATAGCAAGTTTCTCCGTTTAAAAGGACCATTGATCCACTCTGATTTCTGTTGCGTTACTTCATAAATCAGCTTTTTGCCGACCACCCACATCTATTGTAATGAGATTTTCTAACATCGTTTTAACTGCCATTGCTGCTGTTGCCAGTGTAGAGGCTGCAGGAGAGGAACTCTACACTGTTTTCTACAATGATGTCACTGAGAATCCCCAAGAGTATCTCTCTTACATCCAACAGAATTCTGCTGTTGGGTTCACCGACCTGTTAAGTCTTTACACTCAATTGGCTACCTACACCGATGATTCCTACACAAGTATCTTCACTGAGGAGGATTTCCCAGCAAGTGAACTGTCTTCGTTCGTTGTTAACTTGCCATGGTACTCTGAGAGACTGGAGCCGGAAATTGCTGCTGCTGCAACCGAGGACACAGGTGAGTCATCTCCATCCGAGACTGGATCTGAATCTGGTTCTGCTTCGGAAAGTTCTGTGAGCTCTGCGTCATCTCAGAGTTCTTCGTCTGAAAGCTCTGCTTCAGAGAGTGCTGCATCTGAGACTGCTTCTGACTCCGGTATGTCTCTTGATCAACCAAAGTCCACTTTATTGATGGGTCTCACCGCTGCAGTTATCAGCATAACTTTTGGAGTGTTTACTTTGTAATGCTAATAGTTTTTCAGTTCTACATTGATCTAGAATACGAATCAGAAAGTATTTTTTTTTTTAGTACAACTAAATTTGTAGGCAAACCTGGAAGGAGAAGACTTGGCGGGTCGAGGGGGTTCCCCTACCACCGCCGAGCGCTCGCAAAAGCTCATCCCTCGCTATTTGTAAATCGTTTTTCATCTTAATGAACCATATGAACTCAGATCCCACTTCCAAGATCCAGGAGTTCTTGAAACACATTCTGGCCACACTGGACACAACGTTTACACAGAACCCAGCCCTTTTCAATAATGATATCAACGTTTTCAAAGCGCGGATTCTACCTCAACTGAAACCTCAAGCAGCTATAGTTCTAAATGGGACACCATATGGGTCAAGGACGCAATTTCAGGACATTTGGTTCAGCGTTCCTACCACTCAGCACTCACTTTTATCATATGATGCTCATCTAATCCCGGGATCTGGATCTTATCTTATTCAAGCATCATTGAAGATCAGATTTGATGAAACAGGTGTCAGTAAAAGCGGAGAGTCTTGCAGTCTCTTGCCTGACTTACCAGTCCCCAGATTGCCATCGGCGTCTACCAGAAGCCAGTGGAGCTCGTGGTTTGGATTAAACCTGAACATGGTGGTAGATGAGACGATAAATAGTAGCTTTGACATTGAATGTATCAGCTCTTTCAATTGGCGGATTACTTATATTCCTGAAAAATCAGTATATGAATTCTAAATATACGGTTTTTTGGAAATGGAAAGAAGAAGTAACAAGCATACTACCACGTTAGACAGCGCAGAAGCAAACACCACGTAACCACCAATGTCCAACACAACTATAGCGATCCCGGTCTGCTCGCCAATAGCTGACATTCTAATAAAATATTCAGTCTCCAAAATCACACTCAAGAATCCCGTCAACAGAGAGATCAAGTGTATTCCAAAAATCACAGTCAACAGTACCTTGACAATACTTGCATGCCCATTTTTCTTCCAAATATATAATCCCATAACAGCTATCATTAATATAGTATCGACACCTTTGCAAACACATGTAATAAACAATAACAATGGCACTATCTTAGAAATGCTTCCAAGCAAAATTGCATGTTGCAGCTTTTTATCTTGTAAGTTCAGGTTTGATGCCTGTTTCAGTATACCTCTATACGCTTCAACGAATGATTCGCCCACTAACTGTCTCCCTAGTTCAGGGTAAGATGTGATCTGTGACAGCTGATCTCCGGCATCTCGTAGCAGCACTGACACAAAATCCAAGCCCCATTCATTTTGGCATATTACGTTGCCCTTGACCAGTTGCTCTTTGCAATATCCAAAAAGATTTAAACGAAATATATTGTCTGTAGTTAAAGTGTCAACAGTTTTCAAATAGTTAAAAACAGAGTTGAATTCTGCAGGGTTCTGAATATTCTTCTTGATTGCCATCTCCCTCAAGTGTGGGTTCAAAAATACGTTTCCATCTTGGCTTGGATGAGCACCGAGATCGACTGCAATGTATGACATCAATCTCAGTCCCTGCTCTGCCTTAACCAATAAAGACTTTGCGATTGGAGTTTCATTGGATAATTGGAACGATACTTGGGGTAAGCACAACAGTGAGTCCTCCCTGCAACTATGCATAGTAATAATTAATCCGGCTAATGATATGGCCCAAAAAAGTAAAATAAGAGAAAAAACCCAGATTGTGACGGTGAAGCTCCCTTGTAAGTAACTCTTAGACGCAACTTCATCTGGTAAATCGTTCTTTTCTGTAACGGTATCAGAGAAGTCTTCCTTTTTTTTTGGTTCTATAATACTCTTCTCTGACTCATGCAGACCCTGCTGCAAATTAGATGAACTGTGATAAATTTGCTCTTCAGCTAGCCCAACAAAAGGGTTTTTGTTATTATTCTGGACTGGATAGCCGAACATTGCAAGCTGTGTGTGAAGTAAGTGTATGTTGTACACAAAATGAACACTAAAGAAATAATATTCGTGTGGTGGAGTTATTGAACAGCCGCATCGATGAGAAGCAATAGCACAATCTAAACTAAGCTCCTAATGTCCTTTTTGTTCTCAATGAGAGAGTAACTGTTATCGTCAAATCCTTTTGAATACGATGGTAATGTTGTGGTGACAACTGGCACTGTGGGGTATTGGTATTGGATTCGATCGTCCAAGGAAATGTCCACAGATGTAGCAAACGAATCCCTGTATGACTCCTCACGATTTGATGACAAAAGACGTATTGGCTTTTCGTCAGTCTTTTTTTTCATGTCAGGGTTTTCAATGTTACGAATTGGTGCTCCACACCAAGTTGGAAAAGCCCATAAAAACGCACACACACAAGAAGCTGAAGTCATCAACCATCCTACTTTGAAAAACACTGGACCTAAATGAAACGATAATCCAAACCGGCTCAATTCGTCATCTACATCTTGAGAGATATCTTCATACATGACAGTGAGTGTAATAATAGCCGTTGCAAAACATATGAATGAGCCAATGGCGATGCAACTCAAGAACCTCTTGAAAGTGGCGTTGACGCTTTTATCGTCTCTCGCAGATCCACGGTGAGAGTACATTATGAGAGCGGACACCAGCAGTATAAACTGGAGAATTACGCCTAATAACAGTAATGATACTGATAACTTGTTGAGAGTCTTCCTTTGTCGAATGATTGTGAAATAACTACTGTCAGGAACATACTGATCATTGGTAGATGTTAGCGTGGTCTCTAGCTTATAGGCATATGATAAAATTATTTGCAGGCCAACAGAAGACAGCTCTCCTCTGTAATCAAAATTGTAATTGAAGTCTTTCTTGGTACACTTCATACTAGTAATCCTATTGTGATGATCATCGGTGACTGAACGATTATTGTATGTACCAAAACACCAATTCAGTAGGTTCGAAAGTATAAACTGAGGTGCTTCCTGCACTTGTTCCATAGCGTAAGCTGATAACAATTTGATCTCAGAAGCAGTCAATCCGGGGCCCAACTCTCCAGAAAGATCCTCTGAATTTGAAGTAACGGATTCTCTCAAGGTGTTGAAAAGTCCATGAGAAAGATCCACATGGGAACATTCCAATCGAGCAAGGTAGATCCTCCTTGGGTTGAGGAATGGGCCGACCAGCAGAACCAACACCAAAAATATAATCAGAACAGAGAGTAACAGTCGCCAAATTTGAAGAATTCTGGCACTCGCAGTAAGATTCTTGAACGGCCTTTCAATGGTGTATAAGGCACTCTTGCATCTATACCTCATTTGAGGAGACAGAAACTGGGATACACTCTGGAGCCTCATGGGAAAAGGATTATACACCTTCAGAACAGTGTTGATGTTATCATGTATCTGAGGGATCTCGAAGGGGTCCCTAGAAGGGGGATCCATTTTTAGACCATTGGTGAATGCACGCGATTCCAGCTCAACTGTATCAGTTCTTTCCAAGCACCATTTCCTAATCAATGGCTTCGACAGCTCGTCAATTCAAAGGATGGCAGTACTCTTTTGACGTGGAATCACAGAACCAGGATACTCCTCGTAGGCGAAGTCGAAGGAACGACATATTGACTGACAGGTTGACGCTCAAACGGAATTCTGACGATTTAGAGATCGAGATCGGTTCCATAGTTGAAGTGCAAAATTCCAAATTCATAGATTTTGCATTGATACATGACATAAGCTTTGGTACGGACGTGTACCTGGAGGTGAGGGTCATGTGGTTCCTACGAGCTGCAGATCTTAGCTCCCGTTTGGAAGGCCGTCAAGTGGAGAAGAACGAACTATTTCTTACCCCAGTCACTGATAGAATAAAGCTTAAAGACATTTTACGAAAGGTGAAGGCGATTTCCAGAGCAGAATACGATAGTATAGTCATTGATGAGTCGAATGTTGACGACGTGTTCCTTTGTCGATATTGCTGTGATCATGATGGCAGCAACGTCACCGATAGCTTTGAGTGGGGGCAGTTCCTCAACTTATTGAAGAAGAACCCTGAACAGTTTTATTATAACGTGAAAAATCTTACAGGATCTGCTGCTATAAAAACCCTTACATCTCAGCCAAATTTGCTGAGTTCTAAAAGGAAACCAAGGAAGTATATAGAGCTTAGTTCAGAAAGCGAACTTGAAGATGAGGATGAATCTGAGTATGAGAAAAATTACAAAGTGCTGAGCAAAACAGGCACTCCAAGGTCAAAAAGGGTTTTGTATAGCACACCCACTTCTGAAAGGTATTACAATGTTCCTTCTTTTCCACAAGTAGCATCGAAGAAACTCAACTTAGAAGGCTTAAAGGAGGACGAAGACGAAGAACAATTTAAACCCATGGCAAAGTTATTCAGTAGTGCAAAGAAAAGACTACATACAGGAGCTCATCTTAATACACTTCCATGTCGTGACGAGCAATTCGAACAGCTCTATGCGAACGTTGAAGTTGCTATAGAGAATAATACCGGAATGTGTATATATGTCAGTGGTACACCAGGAACAGGTAAAACTGTCACCATAAGAGAAGTGATAAAACAACTAGCTGCAAAACATGGATCTATATTCGACTACTTGGAAATCAATGGATTGAAGCTACTAACACCTCAAGCAGCTTATGAAGTGCTTTATTCAAAGATTTTTGGTCAACGATCAAAGAGCGGCCAAGCAGTAGGGTTGCTGGAAGACCATTTTAACTCCTCCAGGAAGAAGAAGCCTTTGGTGGTTCTCATGGACGAGCTGGATCAAATATTGACCAAAAATCAATCTGTTCTCTATAACTTCTTCAACTGGCCAAGTTATTCTGCTTCCAGCTTGGTGGTAATAGCAGTAGCCAATACCATGGATTTGCCTGAGAGGCTTCTCACCAACAAGATTTCCAGTAGATTGGGGATGATTCGTTTACAGTTTCCAGGTTACAATTTTACTCAATTGGCCGAAATCATCAAGCACAGGTTAGAAAGTATAGGCAAACTGAATTCTGATAAACTGGTAATCAATAACGGCGCAATTGAGTTTGCGTCAAGAAAAGTTGCAAGCGTAAGTGGTGATGCTAGAAGGGCACTTACCATATGTCTTAGAGCTGTGGAAATTGCGGAAAAGGAGTTTAGGAATAAAACCGATCAAGAGAAAGCAGAATCAGGTGGGATTTTCACAGTCCAGATAGCACACATAATTAAATCTGTGAATGAGTCTACTTCTTCCACGGTGACATCCTACCTGAGTTGTTCACCTTTCCATTTGAGACTGTTTCTGGTCAGTGTCTTGGCGAGGATCAGAAGAACGGGAGTTACAGAAAACAGTCTAGGTAGCATTATTGACGAACTTCAAAACATGGTCAAGGTAAACCATTTTCAAAAAGTTAGAGAGTCTTTGGAAAGGGAAAATCTACAATTCACCCAGGTTTTATTTGGAGGCATGAAAACTCGAATGCAAAGTTTTGATTTTATTCTTCAGGAACTAATAGAAAATGGAATAATTCTAAAGAATGGGAATCTTGGAAGATCATCACTAATCAAATTGAACATTGAAGAAGATGAAATCACTAGCGTGTTCAAAAAAGACGACAATCTCAAGGAGGTTATGTACTAGCCCCCTCATCTCATATTGACTGATATAATAATAATGGTTCTCCTGTGTTTACTATTTCTGGAATTGTTGCCTTGATGTCAAAGACTTTACTCAGTATCACTTTGAATAGTTTTTGTATGTTTATGGAATGACTTGTGGAGGAAAAAATGAGGGAAGCTGACATCGCCCTGGCATACTTCTTTGCTTGATTTGTAATTTCTATCTGGTCCTCATCTGGAAGATCTATGAATAGATCATACTTGGTACCCACCAAAAATGGAATGGCGGTCTTATTGAAACCTCGTGCTTGTCTATACCATTCTTTAATAGAGTTTAGCGTGGACTTTCTCGTCAAGTCAAACATAAATATTATTACCACAGCGTCCGTCGTCACTAATGGCAGCATGTTGATGAACTCTTTTTCCCCACCCAAATCCCATATGGAGAGAGTAATCTGAGTATTTCTGATGTTGATGATTCTCTCCATGAAATTGGCTCCTAGTGTCTGTGTGTAATTCTCATCGTAACAGCCTTCTACGTACTTTACCATTAACGAGGTCTTCCCTATCTGGGCATCTCCAATGAGGCCAATTTTGACGGCCACGGAGTTCGTTTCTCTCTGACTATGTAATCCATTCTGCGGCTCTGAATGGGTTCTATGGTGGTGGTTCCTTCTCGGAGACTCTGGCATCTCAATTAAAATTTATGAAAGATTGTCTGGAGACGATCTTCCTATCAATCAAATATATGAAGTAAACAAGATAACCCCCTCGTTACAACTGGATAGCGTGCATGGCATGGGCCTGATCGAAAAGGGTAAGAGCAAAGAATATTATGTAACCAAACGCTCACGTGTTGCTCATTAGGGCTCTCCCTGAAATGTCAACGGTCCCCCGTCACTCTGGTGTACAGATGTGGTTCTCTCAGTGTGCAGTTCGCGTAGTAGAGTGTGCCCTCGATTTGTGGTAAGACCACGACTTTTTTTTTTCGCTCTCTCACCTGTACTGTCTCTCTCTAAGGATTGAAAATTCGCAAAGAAAAAAATCCTTTACTAAATACTTCAACTACATAAAGATGGCTGTCGGTAAGAACAAGAGACTTTCCAAAGGTAAGAAAGGTTTGAAGAAGAAGGTTGTCGACCCATTCCAGAGAAAGGAATGGTATGACATCAAGGCTCCTACCACTTTTGAAAACAGAAACGTTGGTAAGACTTTGATCAACAAGTCTACTGGTTTGAAAAACGCCGTTGATGGTTTGAAGGGCCGTGTTGTCGAAGTCTCTCTTGCTGACTTGCAAGGATCTGAGGACCACTCTTTCAAGAAGATCAAGTTGAGAGTCGATGAGGTCCAAGGTAAGAACTTGTTGACTAACTTCCACGGATTCGACTTCACCTCTGACAAAGTTAGATCTTTGGTCAGAAAGTGGCAATCCCTGGTTGAGGCCAACGTCACCGTCAAGACTGCCGATGACTACGTGCTGAGAATCTTCTGCATTGCTTTCACCAGAAGACACCAAAACCAGATCAAGAAGACCACCTACGCTCAATCCTCCCAGCTGTCTGCTATCCGTAAGAAGATGGTTGAGATCATGCAAAAAGAGGTATCCAACGTCACATTGGCTCAGTTGACCTCCAAGCTGATTCCTGAGGTTATTGGCCGTGAGATCGAGAAGGCTGCTGAAGGAATCTACCCATTGCAGAACGTTCACATCAGAAAAGTTAAGGTGTTGAAGCAAGCTAAGTTTGACTTGGGTGCTCTGTTGGCTCTTCACGGTGAGTCTGTCACTGAGGAGAACGGTAAGAAGGTTGGATCTGAGTTCCAAGACGTTGTTTTGGAGACCGTCTAAACTAGGTGATAGTGCTTATGTTTTATAGCGAAGTAGAATAAGAAATTCGTCCATAATGGTGAAATACTTCTGTAGTAGAATTAGGATGCTCTGAGATGTCTCACTTGACTTGTGGAATTAAATAGGTTCCATCTAAAGTCCGAGATTCAGGCAGGCTCATCGTCCTTACACATATTGGACCGGTCGGGTTAAGCAACACTACTCGCATTTCTACTCCTACACTTAACGATATTATCCCAAATTTTGATATATTAAATGGCCCACGGCCAAACTATTTTTCTAGTTGTGTAAACGCTTCTCGTAAGAGTGCAAGTTGTGAACACCACCCTCGAGTTGTGCTGATGGAGTTCTCAATTCAAATCTAACCTCTCCAGCATCAACAGCTGCTCTGAGTTCCTTAACGGATTTAACTCCAATGTCTTGACAGGAGTGTTGAAGACCAGATTGCAAATATGGAATGAATTTAGTCACAGATCCTTTGTCGACAACAGCACCGGAAACACCTTGGGCAACCAAAACCTTGTCCGACTCAGAAAAGTATCTGGAAGTAGAAGCATTGGCGTTGGTAGCAGTCTGCTGCATGGCATCGATGGAACCCATACCTCTGTAACTCTTCAGTCTCTTACCATCACGGTAGAAGTATTCACCTGGAGACTCAGTGGTACCAGCAAGCATTCCTCCCATCATGACACAAGAAGCACCAAGAGCTAGAGCTTTGGTGATGTGACCGATATTTTGGACACCACCGTCAGCAATACATGGAACACCAAACTTGTTGGCGAACTCGGTGACGGCGTAAACAGCAGTACCTTGAGGTCTACCACAAGCCATGACCTCCTGTGTGATACAGATGGATCCAGAACCCATACCAATTCTGAGACCGTCAGCACCAGCAGCAATCAAAGAGGCAGCCTGTTCTCTGGTAACGACGTTACCAGCAATGACCTGCAGATTAGGATAGGTCTCCTTAATCCACTTGATCATGTCCAATTGGAAAACAGAGTTACCCTGAGAGGAGTCAAGAACAACAACATCCAAACCAGCAGCAGCAAGCTTGGCCAGTCTAGCTCTGTCAGCCTCAATAGTTCCAATAGCAGCACCAACCAACAATTGTTTGGAATCTGGCAACTTAGAAGCAAGAGGGAAGTCCAAGTTCTTCAGCAAGTCAGTTCTTGACAGCAAAGAAACCAAGTTGCCCTCTTTATCAATGATAGGCAGCTTTCCCTTCTTGGATTTTCTTAGGATTTCGTTACCATCAGTCAAGCTAACACCCTGGTTAGCGGTAACCAGGTCAGTGGTCATGACTTCTGAAACGCGAGAAGAATCATCCTCATGGAACTGAATGTCCCTTGAAGTGATGATACCGACTAATTTACTGTACAATTTTCCATCCTCTAAAGTTTAAGTTAGTAAACAAGCCCCAATATTCTCTCTTTGAACTCTCTCTTTCTCTACTGTTACATCAGAAATAGATCTTTTCCCCATGATCGTTTGATCTAAATCGGTAGAACGAAAGTTATTTAAAATCTTTTGGAACATCATTCGAACAATGAGATAAAAAAAGAGAGCAAATGACGAAAAATTGATACATACCAGTGACTGGGAATGAGGTGAACCCCATCCTCTTGCTTTTTTCCTTGATTTCTCCAACAGTGACAGTAGGAGCAATGGTGATTGGGTCGTTGATGAAACCGTTTTCAAATTTTTTAACTTTTTTAACCATAGCAGCCTGCTCATCTGGAGTGCAGTTGTGGTGCAAAATTCCAATTCCTCCCAACAAAGCCATGTGAATGGCCATATCAGCCTCCGTGACAGTATCCATAGGAGATGAAACGAATGGAGTGTTCAGGGTGATTTTCTTGGTCAATTTTGATTGCAATGACACAATGGAAGATGGAAAGTCGATCTTCCCTGGCAAAACAAGGAAATCGTTGTAGGTCAACCCTCCCTTGGTCTTTGAGTCCATCAGAGATCTGACGTCCAATCCATCCTTCTCAGGGTAGGTAGCTAAGAAGTCTAAAGCCTTAGTGTGATCTTGGTAGGACATTGATGAGCAGTAATACGGAGGGCTATAAAAGGATAGTAGAGTAACCGATATGGGCCAAGTAGCCAAAAGAAGAGAAGTTGAAAAGTGGCTCCAGTGTCCTTATAACTAGGAACGAAAATTTTTTTTTTTTGCGCCGCACGATGGTTAGTAATCATTTCTTTTTCTTCAATACTGAACGTAGGATTGATGGGTATTGGTGAACTGCAGACAGCAGGAGAGCGTAGACGTAGTCAGGCTGGCAGTCATGTCAATGGTGGGGTGTTAGTTGCATTGAGGTAATATCTTAAACGACTACCGGAGGAAGAACATTGATCTGATGTATTATGTAATCGCTACAGACTTTCTAAATTGTAGTTATAAATAGTTCAATGTGTCAGAAAGGCGAAGAAAGGAGAAGACACTCTATGCTATGGTTTCTGCGATCGATGGTATCTAACTAGGAAAGTTTTGAAGTTGACACATCTAGAATTATGTGAAATAGAATATTACCAAAACTTTTTAATCGTTTAATTTTCACTTCTGTTAAAGTATAATCAAGTTCAACTTGTAACCCGTTATAACTAGTATTTTAACTTGCCTGTTGGAATTTATTCACTTGTAGAAAATTATTATTTTAGCCAATCATTTATTTCAAAATAGTTTTATTATACACACTTCTTTTTCCTTAGTGAAAACTTAGTAGTTACGATTGCCAAAAATATGTTTTATAATAGATAAGTATTACTCGAGACAAAATTATTGAGTACGACCGTTTCTCAATGACAACAACAATACTGTAGTTTGGTCCTACAAATGTATGCAGACTATCTTATTAATTCAAACACTTTGTGCTCATATAGTTTGCTGCGTAATTTTTTTAGTATAGTTGATGCGGTGGCTCAATGGTAGAGCTTTCGACTCCAGTTGAAATACAGTGCAATCGAAGGGTTGCAGGTTCAATTCCTGTCCGTGTCAAACTTAACTTTTTTTTTTATTTTGTTCTTTTCATGGGAAAGCATAACCCCCTTTCAGAAATCACCGTGTCAACTCATTTGCATCTCCCATCGGTACTGCTGTTTCCTTAATACAATATTACACTGAATGTTCTGCTTTTACTTCTACCCTTCTCTCTAAGGCCATCCATATCCGATCTCATAATTTCGCGCGAACTCTTGCCTATGACAATCCCGAAAAAAAATCTCCAAGATCCCACTTCAACCGATTCAAAATGTCTGGAGTACTTACTGACCCCCAAGAGCAGTTTGACCTAATCACTAAAAACCTCCAGGAGGTTTTGAACCCTCAGATTATAAAGGATGTTCTAGAGAAGGAGAAAAGACCCTTGAAACTCTACTGGGGAACCGCTCCTACCGGCAGACCACACTGCGGTTACTTTGTCCCAATGACTAAACTCGCTCACTTCTTGAAGGCCGGATGTGAAGTTAAGGTGTTGCTAGCCGATTTGCATGCGTACCTGGACAATATGAAGGCTCCTCTGGAGGTTGTTGCGTACAGAGCTAAATATTACGAATTTGTGATCAAGGCCATTCTTCGCTCCATCAATGTCCCTATAGAGAAACTGATATTTGTAACAGGGTCTTCCTACCAATTGACACCTGAGTACACTATGGATATATTCCGAATCTCAAACAGCGTTTCTCAGAATGATGCAAAGAGAGCTGGTGCCGACGTGGTCAAACAGGTTGCCAATCCTCTCTTATCTGGTCTGATTTACCCACTGATGCAGGCATTAGACGAAGAACATTTGAAGGTTGATGCTCAATTTGGTGGTGTAGATCAGAGAAAGATTTTTGTCTTGGCTGAGGAGAATCTACAATCTTTAGGATACAAGAAGAGAGCCCACCTGATGAACCCTATGGTGCCTGGTCTGGCCCAAGGTGGTAAAATGTCTGCTTCAGACCCAAACTCTAAAATCGACGTGATCGAAGAACCCAAAGTGGTAAAGAAAAAGATCAACACTGCCTTCTGTGCTCCTGGAAACGTTGAAGAAAACGGATTGTTGTCCTTTGTCGAATTTGTCTTGGCTCCAATTTATGAACTGAAACATGACAGGGGGTTCCAATTCCACATTGACCGCCCAGAGAAATACGGTGGTCCAGTAGACTTTTCATCCTTTGAAGAATTGAAACAAGCCTTCAAAGACGAAAAGTTAGCTCCTCCAGACTTAAAGTCCGGTGTCGCTGATGCTATCAACGAGTTACTACTTCCTATCAGAGAAGAGTTTGCCAACAATAAAGAGTTTCAAGAGGCCGAGGCCAAAGGCTATCCACCTCCAGTCGTTGAGAAGAAGAAGAAGGAAAAGAAGGCTAAAGATAAGGGTAGCAGATACCCAGTTAATGCTACTGCAAAGGAAACACCTGCTCAACCTGACGTGGAAAGCGCAACAAAATCCATGGAAAATGCCACATTAGAGTCTAAATAGAAATTTAAAATATTAGTTTAGTCGTTAATACCCTTTACATTGTATCCCAACCACCAATATCAACAGTACCTTCAAGTTTCCTCGCCGTGTAATTAGGTATATCGTGTTGTAACCATATGTTAGTTAGCCGTTTGTATCTCTTCTTATTCAAGTAAAGCGGTCTATTGTTTTTGACCTCTTCATCCAACTCTCCGTGGGAGTTAAGATAAGGAGATTCATAGAAAGATCCGTTTCCGTTATACAAGAGCAGTATTGCGCTGCTCTTAGGTAAGAAAAAGATCCCCACTTCATTTAGACAATCGTAGTTACAGTGGATATTACATTGTCCCATTTTCATTCCGATAGCACTTTGTTGCATATCCAATATTAGTCCACAAAAAAGGCATACTGCTGGATCTTTTGGCGGATTCTCCATTCGGTAATAGTAATAAGTGAAAAACATATCCAGTCTTTCTGGAAGATTGATCAGTCGAATATACCCTGGATACTGTAGTGATAAGCGTTGAATATCAAACTCTTTGATCATCAAGCTGTACGACAATTCATTTATCATGGACATTCGGCTATCAAAAATTTCCAGTAGCATCTCATGCAAAGGAGGAACATGTAGAATGTGTGAAAGTTTGTCCAACTCAAGAGGAATATCGTCCAACTCATCAAAGTCTATACCGGTCCAATCAGTATTCCTCACAGATGCCAGTAGCAAACATCTTCTAAGGAATGGGGTCATTAGCTTAACAATCATGGAGTAAAACACCTTATAAAATTTTTCTGTATCTTTGTAGGGAAAACTACTTTTATG